>JAECUM010006264.1:0-59653 GCA_016617855.1 Megalonaias nervosa
TATATATATATATATATATATATATATATATATATATATATATATATATATATATATATATATATATATGTATATATATATATATATATATATATGTCATACATTTGAATGGGGTGACTTCCATTTCTATAGAAATGTGACGAAACTTGTATTTTTTTGTTTTACCCAATTGATTCCAGCACACAAGTTTTAATGGAATTGTATATTTCCTTAAAGTTACATACAATTTTATAACTGCAGATTTCTCAAAGTATATAATCTAAACAAAGACTTGTCATGACATAATGTCTGGCATATCATGGTCTACATGGTTACTATCGCATATATTGTGATTATCAAAATCAGATGAACCCAGAAAATTAGCTTCAGCATAATATAACTTTCAGAGAGTTGTTATGCTGTACAATGCATAGCATGAAATCAAAATTCATAAAATGCAGCCACGGCATCTTGGTAGTGTTGAAGTCGTAATCAGAGGGTAGTGATTTCGATACCTGCCCACACTAGCCCGTGCTTACTGCTTCAGTACTTGTGAAAGGAACTGAGATACCATTTCTTTGCCATGAAATATCCAAATAACATGTTAAAAGTGTCATTAACCGCAAACTCCCCCCCCCCCCAATAAAATACACAGTGCAGATGCCTCATTGTTAAAGCAAAAAAGAATACTCAGTTTTCACACCAAACTTGACTGAAAACTTAATCAGCAAAAGTACGCAACTTTCACTTCAGGCTTGACTGAACAATTAACCAGCAAGGCATGGAAAAGCATTCAACTTTCAGCTCAGACTTGCGTTAGTGCTCAAAAGAATTGATAGCCCGATGCCCGGAGCCCCTCTAATTTCAGATCGGGATTGCTATATTCTAAGCAAGCAGCCCGTTGGGCTTGTTGAAAACAAAATAAAATTTTGTCAGAGAATACTTTAATCGTGCTCACGAAATGCAGAATTCTATTTTAATGTTGTTGAAGAACTATTAAATTATTCATATTTATCCCCATGTGGGCCCCTTAGCAATTTGAAGATCGTCTATTGACCGTAGTTCTATTGAAAACTGTAAACTTTTTGTATAAGGCGATACATGTGCTCCATGAGTTGGGAACAGATTGCTGACGTTAATTATAATTAGTGCTCAGTTGCCTTCTGCGAATAATACTTGGGCTGACCCTTACTTACGCTTATATTGGAGTAATTAAACACTTTTTAAACTTATTAATCGGAACCTATGAGGTTGTATGACAATTAAGATAAATTATGGGATTAGCCACTTATAAAAAAAGCATCCAAGTCTTGGTGTCAGTTTTAATCCCTTTACATTAAATAGATGGTAGCCACAGATTCTATTGATGAATGGATTATGTGTCTTCTGTCATTCTGACGAATTCGCTGAACTACGACATGAACTAACTACGAACCTGAAAGATCTTGAATTTATTGATTTATATTAAAAGGACCAATGGCTCTCAGACGTTTAATCTTAAAATTAAATCTTGGAACATGTTGAGTTTTGCAGCATGCAGAAAATGAAATTACTCCAAGTTCTCCAAATACATGAAAAATGAGACAAGCAGACGATGCTTTGAAAAATTCCTTTTCAACGAAAACCAAGAAATAAGATACCCCGACAAGGAAAAGGACATTACAGCCTTTATGGAAAGAGACTTATGAATGGCTTACATATGAAGAGAAGATGTTTAGTAGATACTTTGAGAAGTATCCCACAATGGCAGAAAAAATGTGATTGGCCACCAGGACTGATCAGGTTAGGTTATACCCAGTTAGGTCACTCCATCTTGATAACCATACAAGTCAATTTAGTATTACTTTGTTTATTTCTTTTCATATTTACAGTACAGCAATTTCAACGTGATGGTAAAAATAACAGTAAAAAGTAGGGTCCTTTCGGGCACATGGTATTGGAGTCAGGGTTTGTGGATTTTTAGTCAGGGCTTGGGAATTTTTAAAGGCAAATGCCCTGGACTTGTGCTTGAAAGAAAAATGTTTCATTGAGCTCTTTCTATATACAGGGTTTTAAGCAGAATCTTGGTACCGAGGATGTATCTATGACAGATGATACACAGATGTGGACTCAAAGGTCATCACTCCAGACGCTGCAACCAAACACGAGAACCAGTCTAAAGTGAGATGTCTGTTAAACAGAATCAACAGAAGAAAACATCACATCCAACAAAACGGCAACGATAGATCAGGAACCAACCAGCACGAAACCAGGCAGGTATGAGAAACATAAGAGTGAACTACAATATTTCCCAACACAGTTTAACCACAGAAAGAAACAATACCGAGAGAGAAAATAATACAAAAGGAGCACAAAGAGCGACAGTACAAATGGAAAACATAATGGAGGGAATTAGTAAATTATTAGTAATAGAGGAGAGGAGATGCAAAGAGAACCAGTAAAAAAGGAAATCACAGCAGAGGAGGACAAACGAGCTACAACGATAGCGAATAAGAGGGAGAAACACGAACAGAAAAAAAAATAGTGAAGAAAAAAAAAACAACAACTGGAAAACAATGCAATCCTGTCCCAGATTGCACTTCCCAAGAACAGGAAAGAATTGCCAACAGGGAATGCAATATCCGGAGACAAAGAAACTCGGGCATGAGAACAAAATATACGGCTAGTTAGAGCTTTAGAGGCGGCCATTCATTAACGTTCAAATACAAAAAGGCTAATCATATTTATTTCATATAAATAAAAATTTTTAATAAAAATAATGGAAATATTCTTTATAAATTGAACATTTATTACATGTATATCCGAAATAGTGAAAATAATTGTTTACTTCATTTAAATATATTTAATCTGATTTTGTGATCTTTGATACCCCATAAATCAGTGTATATTTTGCTCAGTTCACATCAGGAATTCTTTTATGAACCATCATGCATTCTTCTATCACGCATACGAAGTGTACGGATTGTTCGATTCTTGCACGGGGAGAACCATGTGTTATTCTTGTAGGCAATTCAATTCATTTTCTTTAAATATAAACTTAATGGAACAAAGAGAGTTGATAAAAGAAAAGTAAGAACGAAAGCCACGATCGTACGATGAATCAGAGAATATTCCCTTATGTAATACTAGAGGTATCGCGTGATGGAGAACTCAAAAAGTACAATTGCGGGAAGAAAAAAAAACTCGACGGCTAAAGAGCCCTCGATTTATTGCTAATACCCAGCTCTACGATATGACTGGTATCCCACTGGCGCATATATTATAACTAAACCTTAACTCCACACTTCAATCGAAATTCATATCCCTGAGGGCGAAATGAACGTTCCTGTTCAGGTGTGTGCGGATGATGCAGTCTATCAGTCCTTTACTCCCTTGTTTTCGATCTGGATCGTCCGTCACAGTGGCTGATATAAGGACGGACACAATATAATTGTGGACTCTTTTTTTAATCGACGTTACATTGCTAAACTTATTATATCATTTGAATTTCTACATTTAATGACCATTTCTCGTTAAAATTTTTATCTTGTAATTGATAATATTGCAAGGTAACTGAAAAAAAATAAATTGTTGCCAAGTCTGTTGTGTCAACCTGTTTGATTCTGAATTTCACCATGTTCAGGAGAGAGAGAGAGAGAGAGAGAGAGAGAGAGGTACAGTAACGTGTGGTTTGGGGCCGTAGGTATAATCCAGGTGGGTGACAAAATATAAGTTTCTACTAAGTTTCACATAGATAATGTTTCTATTAGGACAGAAATTTTGAGTAAAAGTAATAAGATTGAAATTTTCTCTAAATTGTAATTAAAGTAATTTTTCATTAAATTATATTGGAAGTAATTTTCCACTAAAATATATTGAGAGCAACTTTATTTATTTTTGTATTACAGCTGTATACTATTTTAATAAAGATTGTGCACTTACAAGCAAGTGCAACCCCCCCCCCCGCGTACTATACATTTCTCTTGTATTTTGTATAAAGTTGTGTAAAGTTGCTGAACAAGCGAATTCCTCAAATTTCCCCTGATTGAGTAAGCTGGAAGATTCACGCGTTTCCTGAAATGTATAAGCTGATGCGGCAGAATTGTCTGTTTGATGACGTACTCAAACGCAGACGGTTTCAGTGAAAAAGAGACAAGAGCCTCGTTTTGATTCGAAACGAACGAACGCAAGGAACTAGACGTATGTCCATATTTGGCCACGAACATACGTTCAATATTGCGTATAAATTGAGAGCACGCTTGCGCAATATCAGTTCGTTCATCAAAGAATCAGGAGACTGTCTTTTCTTACAGGTAAGAATCGTCTGTGTTCGTAAACATCTTTAAAGAATAGGGACTTTTAATATTTGAAATTTTAACGGTAAAGTTCACATTTTGCAACATTTTTCTGAGTTCCTTCTGTTTGATATTATAATGTAGTGGAATGTTTAATTGTTTTAAAGAATTTATGTTCATTCGTATTTATGGTAATTATTACTGGAAAAGACGAATACGCTACCAACTTCATGTTTATATTTAATTTGGAAATAAAATATTCTTTAAGTAATAAAGAATAATGTTTTTTAGCCTATTCCAAATTAGTATTCTATTTTAAATTTAGTGAAATAAATGATTGCTGCATTAATCGCAACTATTGAAATTTATACTCTTTGGCTATCATGAATTTAGTCCAGATTTAATTTTCTGTATTATATTCTAAAATGCAGAAATTATACAAATGTATGAAGTTGGTAAGCTCGAAGGAAAGTGTGATTTTATATGTATTTCGTGTATTTTAAATATAAAGATGTATCTCTAGAATGTAGTATATATAATTTAAATAAAGTTCGTTCATCGAAGAATCAGGAGACTCTGTCTTTTCTTACAGCGATTCCGTACCTCTCAGCATGTAGCAGTATCTACACCGTTAGGACTGACACCCTTTTGTTAAGAGATCCTGAACCTTTTCTTCCTCTCTCTCTCTCTCTCTCTAACCATGGGCAAAGACATTTCTTAAGTTATGAGTATTTCCTTCTCATAGCAAGAAATGAGAAGAAGGTCATGATACAAACCGTTTCTTAACATTTCCTTTCAAAGAAGGATGAGAAAGATTTCAGATTATAAAAGATTTTAAAATTTAATGTATTATTTAAACCCGTCAAATGTGATTTTACCGTCTAATGCAGCTTCGCAGTTATCGACTTTCTTAAATATATTTTGTTGTTTTAATATATCCTGGTTAAAAATATAAAACAAAATTGTTAGGACTAGGGGTGGGTGATTTGTTATATGACCGCTATAGTGTTTTGGTTATCGTTATCTAGATGAACGACCACGGTGTTATTACCCAGATAGAGCAAACTATTCAATAAAATATGAAATTAATGGTCAGCATAACTTGGTTGCTTCAGGGATTTTTTCTTAAAATCACTGTTAATTCGTTCTTCTTCTTCTTCTTCTTCTTCTTCTTCTCCTCTCTCTCTCTCTCTCTCTCTCTCTCTCTCTCTCTCTCTCTCTCTCTCTCCATCCTCTTTGGGTCCTCAACCGTAACTTGGTCGTAGTTTCAATCTAATTTTAGAGTAATGTTTCCTATCGTTATTTGGTGGTTATCCGAGTCTTAGATCGAGGTTTCTTCTGTCTTGATTTAAAAGAAGTTGCTTATTCTATTTTGGTGACAGTACACAGTGAATAAATCGGGGAGTGCAATCTGCGACCCATGGCACGTTAATTTATTTACAGGTCAGCCTCTCAAAACATGCTGGATAACCTATGATAAGAACTTCCCTGTGAATTCGTTCTTGATGGCAATTTTTGCGATTTGTCAGGATACGTGCTCAGTAGAAAGTTCAGTACTGACAAATAAATGAAGATAATATATAGAAAGAAAATAATTATAATCTGAACTACGAGTCGTATGGATTGACGGTGTACCGGACAGACAGGCAAGATTAATGCTAAGTGCAAGATGTGGAGTCTTTTTAGAAGAAAATATGAATAGAAGTAAAATGCACTGGAAATAATAAATATTGGTATTGGTTAAGGAAGCGGTCAACTTCCTAAAAAGACACATATACAAGAGTAAAAGGAAAGGAAAACTATCAGTCCAATGAGATAAACGAAATTACGATAGAAAACGATCAGCTTGTGAAATTATGATTTATATAATACTTTTAGTTTATGAGGAGCAAACTGTTGTCTTGTAGAAAATTTGCTGATGATGAAAATTGAGTACATTTGAAAAATATACGCAGATATTGTGATACATGACCTTATTTATGCCCGCCATCATAAACTTCTAAGTAAATGTATGGAACCACGAGACTGTCAGCTTGACGTCTGAAATATCAGTTAACAACAATATATATTAACTGTACAATGGACAATCATACTGCGGTCATTCTTTAATTCTTTGAAGGTTTATTGATCCATTGGGGACTAGAGAATGTACCACTGAATATCAATCGTTCATGAAGGACTAATAATGTTTTTTTCTTTTATTTTGCAGTATAAAGCGATTCCTCTTTGTTTATGTTGTCACAGTGTCGTTTTTCCTTTTAATAATTATATTAGATCTTAGTTCTAACTGACACCTTAGACTATGTAAGTATGCCCCCATTGTCCATGGTGTCAAATCTTCCCCATTCTACATGTCTTGTGTCAATAATTATTGATTGTTGAGACTATTTGTGTTAACAATATGAACCATCGTTTACAGTGTCCATGTTTATATACATTAGTAAGTGCGTCTTTCGTTTTCATGATACTATAGACCATCAGTGTAAACATGTGCATTCATTAATCATGTAGAATTTAACAAACAAACATTATTTGTAGCAAATAAAATATAAAAGCAATACAATCCAAATAAAATAAATACGCGAATAATAACGGAAATGAATGTGCTTGAAATAATATATGCTTTCATATTTTGTGAAATAGTTTTGAAGTTTATGCATGAGCTTATTAATGCACTCGATGCATTGAACCACCAGGCCGCCACCTTGCGGTATGAATCAGCAATTATCGAGTGATGCATTTTAACTAGGGAAAGGATAATCATAATGCTATCTTCATCTGTTTCTGGAAAAGACCTAGGATCCGTCCAGGATTAAGCAACGGACCACTATTACATCTAGCTGAACTAACCATCTGAATCTGAACTGCCTGTGTACGGCCTCGTACGATTTGTATTCAGTTTCATCTTGCAAGTTCCAATTATCCATAATGGAACATTTTCCACCCTCTCCAAGGTTTTAGTTTTGTGTACACATGTCCTCGTAAAAACTATTTTCAAAATATAGAATACTAAAAAGCAAACTCAATAATAATACCAACATAAAATCACTTTCATAAATTATATAATGGTTTCAGATTCTGTGGAATAGGTTAGCGTCATCCATAAATCGTTCTTGATGTTATCAACTTACGTAAACTTACAATGGCACTTACTGTATTTCTTCTCACTCCATATTGTCAGAACAAATTTCCTCGATTTTTGGGGTTTCATACCCAAGTCTTCGATATCCACAAAATAAAAGAATGTATGTATGTGTGTGCTTCAATTTGATGTCGGGATCTTTTTGTGGAGAGGGAAATGATCTAGACGGGATGGGGTTGGCCCGTATGTGGATGGGATGGTATTGCATCACTAGCACAACTGGGAAGACAGCTTTGTTGTTTATGTGATTATGCTCTTCACTCATGTTTCAGTAAAAATATTTACTAGACGATCCACTTATGTTCCTTTAGTAAACTATTCTTGTCATTGTAAAATATGTACACACCAACAACAACACAAAATTAAAAATTGCAACAATAGGAAACAACTGCTACAAACTTCACACTAAATACATCATCTTCCATGGTTCGCCATTGATAATCTATACGCTTTCCATTGCATATCCCAAACCTGCCACCTTTCACACCTTTTTCCGGTTCTCACACATACCACAAGACGATGACCCAAGGGTCAAAATCCAAACCCCGTTGTATATATTGTGTGTCCACTTGCGTTGGCTGAATACATCAAAAATATTCTACAAACTAAATGCATTTTATACGTACACAATACAATCTTCATTGTAGGTCGATGTATTATTAGCGGTAAGCCAGGAAATATTCATAATACAAGGATCTGAATTTAGTACATCGTCTTCTTAGTTTCAATATGAATGATATCCCGTAACTTAAACCTGACAAAGCAGCACATACAACCATACCAATCTATACAGCTGACAAGATGCTAATATCTATGCTAATGACCTGTCAAACTTACAGGGATACGTTTCGGCACCATGACCAGAATATTGTTTCCGGTGTGTACGTAACCAGCTCTATCAATAGAAGAAACTGAATCATTGTCATTATTCTGTATATTAGCCCAATATGTCCAAAGTCGATGCTGTATGATTTGTCTCTTAATTAAACTCCTACAGAAAGAAAAGCTCAAACGTTGAAGTGTAAAGTCACGTCTATCAAAGGTTGAATTTATGCATAGTTATACTTATTTGTCTTCCAAAGGTTGTATATCTCAACAAATGACCCAGTGTGCCCAGAAGAAAGCTGCTAGATGTACAAAGTCCCCTAAAGGTTGGCATTTTCACAAATGTTTTGTTTCTTTTAGGGGATTTACGTTCGGGAAAAACTATATATGTTCAGTAACTTCCATGTTTATTGAGATATCAGTACATAATTTTGTACATTGCTTACAGACACTTTTTAGGTTATTATAAAATGATGAATATCACAAACATATGCGATTAGGGCATGTACCCCAATATATATAAGGCATTCTTCGATTTGATGTCACGATCGTTCTGTAAGTATATAACTCTTACAAGTGGTTGGTTGCACCATCCAGCTAATCACAAACGTTTTTGTGAAGACATATTCAAAAGAGGCGGATCTTGAGATCTACGAAGGGGTAATTGGCGGTGTACGGACCTTGCGAAGCTTTCATTGGGCAAATACATTCGTAATTTGATGACGTCAAGCATGGTACTGTCGTTGATAATCATCTAGCTTAACAGAATGCAAAAGAGTATTTATTCCTGACTCTTTATCAACGCGGTAATACAGTCTGGAGTGAAGAGTAATTTAAACTGCGTACTAGTAAAATTCTCTCTCTCTCTCTCTCTCTCTCTCTCTCTCTCTCTCTCCGTATTCACCCTAGCTCACAAATCATGATCGCTTGATACGTCATATTTGATTTTCATATTATCTCAGACACAAAATATTAAACTTAATTACGCTGGAGAGAGAAGAGTTAAAATTGTAACGTTATCAATTAAAATTCTTACATAGTCGGGCAGTTTCCGGCTTATTTCACGCCATGCACTTTCATATCGCCAGCTGTACTTAAACATTGGAATCCCACACAAGTTCAAGGATATTCGTTTTTACAGATTTCCTTCTACATTTGTTTCATGAATCCTTCACCGTAAGAATCATAATGATAAACGGAGCTTAAACTCCTTCCGCTTCCTCTGTCAAATGCTTTCATCTGATACGACCCTTATTGAGTTGCCCAATGCTTGTCCTTTCAAGGGATAATATTTTATGCTGTATTTAATTTATGGTCTAATTATAATTAGTTCGTTGACAGTATTAAAACGGCAACCGCTTTGATATGATTCACTCAAAATGTTGCTTGCTAATACTCTCTAATATAGATGATTCGCTAGAAAATCCTTGAGCAGAACCATCGGTTTGTTGCCCGAATGTGTTTCAGGATAACTTAATGAAGACGTTTTCAAGTTATAGATCTGTATATTTGAAACGATGATTCTAAAAAAGTTTTTAAAAGGCACGCAACCTTTTCTGTTTTCTATATGCCTCTATAGACCAGGAACAAAATGTTTCTAGGAAACGTGAGTAATTTAAATAGCCATTGTTATTATTTTTCCAGTTTTTCATAATCTTTTTACTTGATGACATGCGCATAAAGAGACAGTTATAAATAATAGATGACTTAAAAATTATTTTGGACTTCTAAAAGTAATACCAATATTAGATGCGTTTCTTCTTCCAACGTAAACGTGTGCCGTCCTCAGGAATCATCACACAAGATTAACGAAATGCACAGCAATACATTAAATAACTATTTTTATGTTAAATCCGTCATGACATCTGAGATACAAATAATACATTTAATTCTATCTGGTTGTTTTTCATATTGATCTCCATGATTTATGGTACGTAATTTACCTGTTGCGTGCAAAAATACTGATATTTTTTTTACGCATTTCTGTAACATGATTTGCAAAACTTAATTCGTTTTACCCCGAAGTGTCGATTGCCTTTGACAGTGTTACTCGCTTTTCGCTACACAGGGCGTATATATTATTTATTTGTTTCTGGATGGGGGGATTTAATCTACCTGTTGAACATTATTATTTTCAATTCTGTTCATAACGACATTGTTAATAAATATCAGCAATTCTGTTTGTTATCAGTTTTAACCATTAAACTTAGGCTATTTGGGAGCAGTACGAACAATCAGAAAAGTCAGTAAAGAAGGTAAAGTTACGCCTGTTAGGAAAAGGGTTTCTGTTTTATAATCTATAGTATATTATTCAAGTCTAGTATTTGTTTACTTAAAATGATACTTTGTCAGGTAGTTGAAAGCAGGTATTTCAACCAACATCTGATTGGACACATGGTACAGAGAATAATCGAAAAGTTTTGATATTACTGATGATGTAAATAATTTCATTAAATGTGGTTTGAAATGGATCCAGAAAAAAGTAAACAATAAGAAAACGTGAGTACGGATAAAGCCGTGCAGAAAGCAAAGTATACAATATACAGTTTGTATTCTCCGTAACCTACTAGGTCTTGTAGTTATTGCGGGAGAGAACAGCTGAAAATCTCTCTCACACAGAGAAACGGCATATGGAATATGTCACGGTTAGAAAGTCATAGGAAACATGTCATAATTTTGGTATACAATTAAATTTACAATATTTGCCTCGTATAGTTCAGCACCATTATTATGTAACAGGTAATTTGTAACCTATACGACAGTTTTAAAGTTTTCATTAATATTTGTCAACATGCTTAAATGTATATTTATATGAAAATTATAATAAAAAAGAAATAACATAAAATGTGTCTGTTGGGTAACAGTTGAGAGAAGCATCTCATCAATTAATTAGCAATTGGTTTTGTCCTCATATCATAATAAAACAGACACCTATGGAAATCTATGTCTGCCATGATACTATTCTTTCTGTAATACAATGGATGTTCAAATAAATATACATGTTCCGCTGTAAAGTTAAATTGTTTCTACAAATTGCATAACTGTACTCTTTCTTTCCAATTTATGCATGCAATCATTTCCATTGAAGTGTGATAGACACTTTTTCGTTATGAGACAGTTCAAGAGTGTTTACATGTTATGTGTTGGCCATTATCATGACATTGACATTTGATGTGACAATCATTTAGTTAAACCTGTCAGAATCTGTCTAAATATTCTCTCTCTCTCTCTCTCTCTCTCTCTCTCTCTCTACTACTACTACTACTACTACTGCTACTACTACATTTTATAGGAAATTAGTTTGTGTAGTATTGTTCCATAAAGCATTGCGTCATACTCCGTAACCTGATACCAAGTTTGCAGTGATATGCGCATGTGACTATTAAGATGTAAGCATGAAAATATATAATGATTCCATTCGGAGGTTGGATTTGTGTTTTCATCTAATTTCCAGGGGTGGTACATAGGCTTACGAAGGCTTACAAAGGCTTACGAAGGCGATTGCGCTGCTACGCAAGACTGGAATAGCTGTGGCTGCGCTTGTCCTTATATCTACTGGCCTGTGTAGACGGAAAGACGTATGCTACCATATGCGATATGAAATGCTGGTAAGTCCTGCAAATAATATAGATCCTGATTCCTTGTAGACGCCGCCGCAGGGAATTGGGTCTATTTCCTTGTTCACTGAATAAAAAGGAGGTCCATATCTCATGTTAATTAAACACATTAATAACAGCTTACACAGCGTACTGCCGATTTCTATCGCCAGATGCCACCAACAGAATTTATGCGTAGATTTAAACTGAAATTTAGAACCGAACGGTCTGATTGGAGGAAATGTTAGTTTCGTGTTTAAACGGTGCTAATGAATTGTCTGATGTCTAGACTTTCCATTAGGGCTTGTGATGGTGAAATGGGTGGTACCTATTTGCGTTGTGTAATCTTTAGTCGGAGGAGACCGAAAAGCGCAATGTAAACAACTGAACATTAAGTCTACTATATAGACTGCTAGAACGAGAAGAAGAGAATGATAATGCATAATGAGTAGAAATAGCAATATGAAAGCGTTGTTCAGCCAAACATAATGATTCTTGTTGCAAGGATCTATTTTAACAAATTAAAGCATATTCTTCATGTTTTCAAGAATGCATTCGAATTCAGCATTTTCTATTCACGGAATGACATCGCAAGACTTTTGAAAATATAAGCGAATACATTGGACTTAGGTTTGCTGTAGCAGTAACCAAGTCTGTAAATGAACTGTTTTATCCATATCTGAGCAGAGTATCTTTCTCAGTTGGTTGATAGATTAAACACACGATAGATGTTATAAAATAATTATTAAAGATGGCAGTAGACTCCATTATGAGATTTGTAAATCAAAGAACAAAATGGCTACGTTATGTGCATTTTTATATCCTTGATGCCTTCTGTTTTTAAAATCAGCGGGGGGGGGGGGTACAAACAAACGGGATCGTGTGAGAATCCTATGGTACATGTTATTAGGCTTTTTGCGCATACTAATACAAAAAAGGCTCTTTAAAACCCCTTGCAATGTGTGCTCTATAACTGAAGGCGCCATTTTATAATACGGAGGGCTTAAGGAATTCTCAATTTCTCTGCAGCCTAAATGTAACAAAATGAAGCCAGATTGGGATAGGATCTTGCGAAGAGCTGAACACAGTTTTGTGAATGAGCTGTTATTTATGATGTAAGCGAACGATGAAAATATCGGACACCATAGCCAAGAGCATAAAGTATGACATTGGACTTCAGAGTTCGACAATGATAGAAGAGAATGATAATGATTTTTTATGGAACCAACTAGAGCATGGAACTTCAACAAATAATCAAACAATAATTGGTGTATGGAACTTATAAACATATTTGATTGATACATAGATATATGACCAGGAGTGATCGATGTATAGAATGTAGGCACAAATATGAACAAAGTATGGTTCATCGACAAGTATATTGCATGTATATTCGATTTTCACTCAGCGATCCTGAATTAGAAATTTAGGCATAGAAATATTGATTCAAAAATGGAACGTATCATAGTATGTATCTCTTGGAGTCCAGTCCACGATCACGATGTATTTCCGGTTCCACAGCTCTCCTCGGATGGTCAGGAACAACTAAGCATGGTCCACTCCTCCCAGTCTGCCGCAAGATCCCTCGAGAAACTGTTACTTTGTCCCTCACTGCGTACTAAACCATTAATAGTGGCATCCGGGTCTACATATCCCTCCACAGTACTATAACTCCCCATTACACTGCTCAAAGAACACTAAATGTGCAATTTAATATACAAGACACGTGTAATACAAATTGAATGTTATACGTTACGTTTCGTTCTGCTACGTTATTTCATCAGAACTACTGTTCAAGATTATTATTATTATTATTATTATTATTATTGAATGGTTTGTCAGACAAGAATAACCTAACTGGATTATAAGAACTCGAACATTACTCATCATTTAATGCATGCAGTATAATTGAATTCAACTCGTCGGTTCATGTATAAAAAAATATAACTAACTTTAGACAAACTAAGTCCTATCCAATTACATGGCATTACAACGTAGGTCAATCTGATTAAAATCAGATCTCCACTTTTATACATGAAGATATGATAGCGATCACTTAGGGGTCATGTTCTGGTAACCTACGTTATTACCATAATAGCTAAGTTTATCAACCAATCAGATGAAGTCTTATGTCTTTGCGTTTGGAGACTTAGCAGTGTGGATGAAGTGCATGAATGTGTACCGAACGATCTGATTCACTTTCAGATCTTTTAAAGCTGCATTTCTATAGGCCAATTCAAAGGCCACCAGAACATGATCCTTAAGTGGTCGTCGTCATCTTCACATAGGACAGCGGAGATCTGATTTTATTCCGATTGCGACTTAGGTCTGGCTGACTAGATACTTTAGAATAACTTCCCAAACATTCCATATATAAAACAGATTGATCACAAAAGAAGAAATAATAAATGTTCGTTCATATACACTGCATTGCTATTAAATACAGTGTTCGTTCATATACAGTGCATTGCTATTGAATACAATTCCGTGACTGTAAAAGGAATTTATTTCTCAGCAATTTAATGTTTGCAAATTTACATTAATAAGAGTGCATCAGAAATGTACCGTATACATTCATTATTGATAGCAAAACAATTTCTTGTTCTCTTGGATTTAACGCCATTTTTCCGCGCACGATCGGCTATACATGGCGTGCAGGATAACTAGTGAAAAAACTCGGAAGAACCACCGAACTACGGGAAACTGCTGACAAACTTTCTTTGCATACCCACGTTGGTCGAACCCGAGACTCAAACCCATGCGGCCAGACAAAAAAAGTTTCTAATAGACAGAATTAAATTATTTTCATGAATATATGAGATGTCAATTAATTATCTTAGCCTGGCAATTTGCTTTGGGTTCTTTCGTTGTAGTAAACGCTTAATTTTGTGTCTTTGGCAGCAGATAGTAAACACTTCGCAATATAAGATAGTCAACCTAAAACCAGTACGGCGGATGCATTCTTTACACTATTCTAAATACGCCCCATTAAGTAGCATTAAGGAAATAAAAACTTAAACAATGTTTAAGTGCAGACACGTTCGAATTTAAGTTGTCTTACCTGCAGTCGATATCATACTCCTGCGACTACTGCACCCACCACCCTCTTCGTAAATGGAATCAAGACTTCACTTAGGACATTCCATATTGCCTGGAAAACCTCTGAGAACATTCTAATGATAATCCGTTGGTACGACCAGCAAGATATAAATAACACATAAAGATAACCATAAATCAAAACTACTAGTACAGAATAACATTAGAAGGCCTAACCTCCATCGGCCCAGACCAAATAATCACTTACTGTCATCTGACATTCATCAAGTATCACACAAATACCTATGGTGCCTACATTTCAGTGGAATAGAGATGTTGCACCAGGGAAAATGCAGGAATACTGATACTGGCTCCACTGTCAAAGAGATTAAATCGCTTACTGTATCTGCAGATTCAATTACCAACCTGTCTGCGGTTAAGAAGGAATCTATACCGAAATAATTCCAACAAGGACTGCATGTAAGTATTGTGAGCCTTGCTCTTTTACATAGAGGAAATCTTCCGTCTGTTGTAAAAACATGTCGTATGTATGTATGTATGTATGTATGTATGTATGTATGTAACTCAAAGATGCCAGTCTCACTAGCTTTATTTAAGTTCATAAAGGATGTTTGGATATAATTTGTAATACTAAATTGGACATTATTATTTTCCAAGATAAGTTTTATTACTGTACAAACATCTTCACTCGATAGTGTGCTATTATTAAGATTGTTATCAGGAAAATATTTACACGCCTCAAAACCATCTGAGATATCAGGATTGAATTATCAGATAACTTTGGAGTAGACTTCAACTTTGTAATGAAATCAGTGGTATCAACTAATGTATGACGAAAGTGATTTCATTAAATGTTGCAAAACACTATCAATAAATTTGGATAGTTTTTCAATATATAAATTACAGCCTGATATAATAGGCCGTCCTCGATAATTTAAAGGTAAGCTATGGTCAGGATTTGTATGAGTTTTGCTAATATGTTGAACTGAGATGTACATATTTTCAAGAGGAAAGTATAAAATTCTTCATATACGGAATTATTATGATTATTAGCGATCTCATTAATGCATGTGGACATTTTCGATTTAGTTGCTGATGAAGGATCTAATTTTATTTTGTTTGTAGTAATTTTCATCATTTAATTGACGTTAAACTTCTTTAACATAATCTTCCTTATTCATAATAATAATAGTGTTTGATTTATCAGCCTTTTGAATCACAATACTCTTGCCATTAATTACATTACGTAAAGACTCAATTTCATCCTTAGAAATATTACTACAATATCACTTTTGATGATTCCCATGTAATATCTCTTGTCTGATAACTTCGATGTAAAAATCTGAATGGGAGTCACGTGCTCCAGGTGGTGTAAAATATGATTTCTGTTGAAATAGTCCACGTGTACAATGAAAAAAGAATTGATTCATTATCTGAATTGTTGTATGCTTTATTATAAAATGAATCCTTTAATTTCAGGCGTCTAGAATAATTAAACATTTCTTCAGCTAATTTAATTTTATTGTGATATTTTGTTTCTGGGACAAAACTTCAATTCTTTACCTACAAGTAAGTAATCGCTATCATTTTCTCTTCTACGTGAGAACTTTAACGTGGATTCTTTACCTGTCTGAATTTGTTTTCGTCGCTTTGTCTCTTTTTTGCTATTTATCCTGAACTTGAATCTGTGCGATCTTCTACTCTTTTGTTTCTGATGTCCTTTCTATTAGCTCTTATAAATTTTGGCCAGGTTTATCAATGTCTTTATCACGGTCACTTCTTCTGATTCCCCCATCTTTACGGATTCTGCGTAGGTCTATTTTGTTGTGCCCTGGGGAGTCAAGATTTTTCGCTGCTGTTGTTCATCAGTTTCTTTCTTGTTTGATTTCACAAAATTAATTTTTAGCTAACTGTTTGGTTTGCTAATGTTTCGGGAAGCGCCGTATGTTTAATACTGTTGCTTGTCGTATTTTCTTTTGGTTTTGAATACTTCCTTTCCTCCCGTTCTTTAATCTGTTGTTGTGATGCTTTGTTGCTTTTATGCTGCTGCTTTTGCGGATATATATATATATATATATATATATATATATATATATATATATATATATATATATATATATATATAATGAACAGGTAAATTTAATGTTTCTGCGCAAAATAAATTATCAACCAAACATACAAAGTCACAAACATTTAAAAATCAGTCTTTAACATACATTTCAGACATGTGAAACCGGCTCATTGTCTAAACTAGAAACAACCACGTATCCATCGAGAAACAAGAAATCTTCATGTCAGCATGTACTCTATTCCAAGATTCACCAGTCTTAATAAAATCCCCCAGCACGCCACTTAAATGGTTTAGTATTAAACGCTACTGATTAACATTTTTACATTTTTGTCCTAATAATTATTAGTGGTTTTGACTGTAAGCAGTGAAAATGTTTAATTTTGCTATTATCTTTATGTATAATGCATTGTATACATTATATATTCTATTTGACATATCATAATATGTTATGTTGCATATATTCGATTCTTTATAAGCTTTACAAATAAAATGGATAGACTTTGATTGAAAGTGAACATTTGTGTTTTATTAAATACAGTTGTTTTTTTTAAAAAAAAAACACAACAAAACAACACCATATGCCGGGAGTTGAATAAGTTATTGGAATGATGCGGAGATTTTATATGAATACAATCTGAGTTTTGGACCCTTTACTGTATTTTATTTTGTTTCTACTAAATAATTTCTTATTAATATGACCAAATATTTAGTCTTCGTTGTTATTTCTATCGACCTTTTCCCTTTGGTCTATAAAATACTTACTTCTTGAATTCGATATTTTCAAAACACTTTTGAGCCCAATGCGCAAGCTCAAAGCCCCAACATTAGATATGGTACATGTACTTCAAATTCGTCATGGAGGATGATTATGTCATTTAGACTTGACCAGAACAAAATTTGCTAAGATACTGAATTTTTCTCTGTTTCTAAAAATTAGTTCTTCTTTAATTAATTTACGAACAGATTAAATTTTTCGGGCTCAGACATAGATTTTGCGTTTCGGCCTTAACAGTTTCGAGAACAAAGTGCCCGTTTCCTCAGATTTGTCTATAAGAAAAACATAGCTCAATCTTAGAATCCCTTAACGCCAAATAAATATGTGTGTTTCCGGTCGGTCGACCATCCCTGTTTCCTTGCCGACCGTAGCACTTCCCCACCCCAGATAAAATGTCCCGAAATTGATTTAAATTTATTTATGCATTTCACTGTGCTGGTAAATCCCATTACTTGAGGTGCTCAATACATTATATATAATAATCATTATAATATATATAATGTTGAATTAACCTACCTACGAAACCTAATTTTAAAACTAGTGCAGTTGGAAACATACGTATTTACTGTGACCTAATCTGATTCACTCTGTAGAGTACATCAAGTAGGGATTAGGAGAACAAACTTTAAGATTTTTCTAAAAGTTCTATGATTTTTACTTTATGTTCAACTCGGTATGAGGGGTGAACGTGACAAACGAACGTATGGTGCGAAATGAGCAAATCATGCACCATTGTATGACGTGGGAAAGGTGGCAAAGTTGCAAAATTCGATTAAGTTTATTTAAACTAAGTAGAATGAATTTTATTTTCCTTATTTCGTATTTATAGGTAATAAATGTTCAGTTTAATTTCAATTTCAGTTTAATGGTTTACTATAACTTTTAGTCTACAGGTTGGGTACAAGTTTTAGTAAAATCACATTTCTTTATTGAACTAATATCCTCGTTTCAGTTGCTTACAAGAATCAAACTGTTGGTTAATCTAACAAAGGACATTAATAATGTTTGATTTAATTTTGAACCTGATGTGTATCGTCCATTAAACTGAACATTAAAATTAACGACAGGTGTAAATTTACGTCTGAAAATAAGGCACAGGTATACATTCATAACACAGCTAAACATTTATAAACTCTGCAACAAAACAAGAACACCCTAAAATGAACTCATGGTGTACTGGCCTAACAAAATTCCAGGAATCCAAGATAAAACCATTTATTCAATACTGCTGAGTATTTTGGAGTGATACTGAAAGAAGGGCAAGCATCACATCACATTATATTCCAAATCTGAAGTGCGCTGAGTAAAGGATTGCCAAGCTACAAGTGCTGAAAGTACTTTACAACAAATGTTGAAAATAACAAGTCCTTAATGTAAGTTTTGACCTCATGGCCTTGGGCAGTGCCCATGGGTAGGATTATGTGTGTGTGTGATTTGGATTTTTAACGTAGCTTCAACAATTTTTCAGTCATATCGCTACGATGTCTGCAGTGTGGCAGTTTATAGTGATGTCTAGTACTGGGGCATCATACCGCAGACATGTAGCATGACGTCACACCCAGTAACATTATCCTGACACCAGGCCAACCAGTCCTAACCCTAACCTCTTAATGCTGAGCGTCTAGCGAGGCAGCTGTTAGTATCATTATTATAAGTCTGATATGACTCGGCCGGGGTTCGAACCCTCGATCTCCCGCATCCGAGGCGGACGCTCTAACCACTAGACCACCGGATCGGTTTATGGGTAGGATTGGTATTGACTGAATGGTAGGTATCTGGTGATATGTTCCAAATATGAAGTGAAACTGATATGGGATTAGTGACTTACACATACTGGAACAAATTAAACCAACGCTATCTTCAGACAAACACAAAGACCAAACCCCCCGTCTTCCCCACACTCAACACATAAACAGAAAAACCTGAACTCCAGATGCTGCTGTCTCAGGTGCACAAAAATAAAAGTTGAAATAAATGTGCCTATGACAATTTGTGTGAGTGATAGACTAAATTCTTAATTATTTTATGTAAATCAATAATATGCACAAAAATATTTGTTTGGTTTGAACCTTTGCCATGAAGACATTAAACATTATCATTATAGATGCAAAATGCATCATAGTAAAAGTCACTGGTAGATCAACAGTTCAACATAGGATACAGATTCTGATGTCACAAAACGTTAGTATTTCAAAATAGAAAACCTGAAGTTGCACTTGTGTCGCTTACAGTTAACAGTTTACAGTTAACAGTTTACAGTTTACAGTTAACAGTTTACAGTTGCACTTGTGTCGTTAACAGTTTACAGCTTACAGTTAATATTTCTCCGATGCAATCAACAATCAATACGAACTACGAATGTTAAGGGCATACTAGATAGTTGAGAAAGAACATGCACCTTGTAGCAAAGTGTACCATAGTATAGTGTAATATGTTAAATTTATTGGAAGAGAACGAGAAGAATTACATGTATTACAAAGTCTTTATGACAAAAATGCATAAGACATGAAAAAGACAACATGACCTACAGAAAATACGACTACATATTTGTTTTATAATATCTTTTGGAAAACTTCACATTCAAGTCAACCTGTATACTCGAGCACACTTTATCCCTAATGATTCTAGCCAAATAATGATTTTATATTGCTTTTTCTGTTGGATTATTCGATAGGTGTTCTGATTAACTGACCACTCAGCCAAATAATTTTGTCTCTCTGGTGGCTAGTTTGCACAAATTTCCTTCAGCTGTTTCGTCAATAAAGATAGGGTTCATACACATTGAACATAAACATGATATCACTCCAAGATCATTTTATATATTGCAATAGAGTGACAAAGTGTAAGCGAGTTCAACATCACATTTTTTCAAACAAGAGGCCCTTGTAGGCCTAATATTGCTCACAAGGGGAATTTACAAATGTAAGGTTTAGTAAGAAAATTCATTCATGTAGCGAAACTGTATAGTGGAAAGTAAAGTTTCGGGGCTCTTGATTGCAACGTTGTCTATTATGCCAACAATTACGAGTGTTTCGGTTTCCTTGCTAAATAAATTTGATTAATTAGTCGGAATACAATTTTTTTTATTTTTTTTATTTTTTTTTTTGTTCCTATATTTGTCAAAAGTGAACCAATGTTGCAAGACCGAATATTATTACTTTGGAAAAAGACCTTGTCAGTATTATTCAACGATGCAATGTTTTATGATACATCTGTAGATATGCTCACCCTACATAATTACTAAAATAACTTGTGTTTGTTTGAAATGACTTTGTGAAAAATAGTAAACGTCCAAATGAGCTGATGTCTAATAATGCTACCCTGAATGAAATCACAACATTCAGACACTCTGGAGTGATAACATGCACAACCAAACAGATTCATGAGCACCTCTTTTACTATGTGTGGCTCTCACTCCTTATCGAAATCGTTCAAAACTCCAAACATACAAACCTCGAACCCAAGATGGGTAAAGACCGCTCTGGTGGCCTAGTGGTAGAGCATCCTCCTCGGATACGGGAGATCGAGGGTTCGAATTCCGGCCGAGTCATACCAAAGACTTTTAAAAATGGTACTAACAGCTGCCTCCCTTGGCGCTCAGCGTCAAGAGGTTAGTGTTAGGACTGGTCGGCCTGGTGTCAGGATAATGTGCCTGGGTGGGACATCATGCTCCATGTCTGTGGCATGATGCCCCAGTGCTAAACATCACTATAATACTGTCACACTGCAGACATCGTAGCGATATGCCCGAAAAATTGTTAAAGCAACGTTAAAAATCTAAATTACACACACACACACACACACACACACACGCACACACACACACACTCACACAAGGTGGGTCAAAATCAAATCAGAAATGTGGCATTCGTGGGTGGTGGGTAAGAACTCAATCAGATGCAAGATCATCGAATTAGTATGCGTTGACATCAACCATTTTCAAGCTCTTCCGATATCTTATTGATAAAAGCACCAATATTTGATCATAAATGTAGCCTCCAGAATGGCAAAAAGCGTAGCCAATCGGATGCTTGAGCACCTCATTAGTATGTGTGGCTCTATCGAACTCTTTCAAGACCTTACTAATATAAGTATAAATTCTAAGTCAGAACTGAATCAGAAATATGGATTGCAAGGTCAATTGTTGATAGGCGAATGTCTTAAGGCCATGTGAGCTAAAATAAGGTGAATGGTAAATAATTTATCTACAGTAATAACAGGAAATGACTAAAAATTACCCAGCTTATACTAATTGTATCACAAATTGTGTAACGAGACTAGGTGCTTCCGATGACCTAATGGTAATTAAAAATCCTGTCCATGGATGTGACAAAACACAAAAATTTAAATTAGTCAAATTAAGAATATTAACTTAATTTATCTGCATAAAATAACACGGCTTTTAAAATGTTGATATAAAGCAATTTGATATACCAATACTGTTGGTGTATCAAACTGTGATCCGTCCATGGTTCATTAATATGTATATATAAATACTGTTTCAGCATTAAGTTATGTTTCAGCAGTAGGCTATCGCTTCTATATTCTCTAAATCTGTGATGAATTTCTACCGAGTAATCATTGGTGCTGTAATAAAATAACGATAAAATGATTAATAATCACCGTCTTCAAAATGAATTAAACATGGTGCAGAATTTCATCAAAGTCCTCTGTACTTTCTCCGTGATGTTCTCTCTCTCTCTCTCTCTCTCTCTCTCTCTCTCTCTCTCTCTCTCTCTCATATGCATAAGGGAAATAATACGGGTACGTATACGGAGTGAGAGAAAATTCTTAAAACTGAACTAAGTAATCCACAAGAACATGGCACTTGTAACGGTTTTGTGTACACGTTCCATGCGATTTTAATACAGTGTTCACAATACCAATGATACAAAGTTGCGATAGCATGTCACGACTATATAAGGTACATTTATTTGTGAGCATGAATACACATAATGTATTCTACATAATAGATTGTTTGTTTTTATTTGTTGCTTTATGTTTCATAAAACCTATTAATATGGGTCTAAAACATCCTATTTAGTATTAAAATGTCCGAAGGCCGCTCTACCCTCCCTCAACCTTTTTCGGTCACTGTGTCGGCACGGGAACTGGTATCGTTGCTTAAAATTTAAATCCAGTCATAAATAATACAGTACGTGTATGACAAGCAAATTGCAAGCAACGATACGAACCCCCTGTGTATGTGTGGGTTGGTAAGGCAGCAAACTATTCGACTAATAAACAAACATAGGGATAGGAAAAGAATAAACGTCATTGTTATAAGTCTCCCCAACAACCTCTCTCTCTCTCTCTCTCTCTCTCTCTCTCTCTCTCTCTCTCGTTGTATACATTTTTCATCCAAAGGAAACTCGGCAAAGCCCATTTCCTTTCAATGAAATATTTTATAACCTACAGACATACTGAAAGGAGACCGAGTCAAACAAACGATGAGTGCGACAGTGGAACCGAAAACGGAACTCTCTGAGGTACTAACGCCAGAAACGTCAGCGACAACGAGAAGAAACCGAAGGAACCTAGGCTAAACCATCCGGGGTACAGCGACGTCTTTGCGGGAACCGACATCAGCACCTGCACAAGTGCAACAGGTCACTAGGATTAAAAATCCAAGCAGAGCTTCTGCTAAATACAGACCAGCGCAAACAATGAAACAATGTCGAGCAGTACGCAAAAGACATTGGAACTCTCATTTACCACGGAGCCGTGTTTGACTTCCTTGAGACTGGGCATACGATAGTTGCCAAATGACTGCTTAAAGTTAATATTTTGAAGACGCATCAAAGGCAGTTAGCGTCACTGCGCTGAGTCTTTGGACACGGGAATTGCTAATCAAATATGGCATCATTCTTCCTGATCTCACTGCTGCCTAACGGCTGACGATCGATCAGTTTTCTTACCAAACGGTTGAGTGGCCAACAACTTCCTTGAAAACCTTATCAAGACGTCAACGAGGTTGAGTATGAGTAACCACGAAAAATCAGACAACGGTCCACACCACCCTCGCCCTCGCTGAGAAATATTATCTCATGTTTATTGTCCGGAACCTCGTCTGTGTGGGTTAGGTAGCTTACAAGTACCTGTAAACCATTCATAACACCGGAGCTAGCGAGCAATTGTTTGTGTGATGGCAAGAGTCAGCTGCTCGTTTGCATGCCAGGTCAAACAGTCATGAAATATCATTGTTACTAAGCTAACGACAATATACTGCAGCCCGCAAGAATCCTTGAAGCGGGTGCGGATTTCAAATGCTGCAAGAAGTCGATAAAATTTCACAAGATTCAGCCGGGAAATAACTCAAGAAGTAGCCCATGTGACAGTACTGCAAAGAATCATAAGATCACAGTTAAATGTTCCATAGACTAACGAGGTACACCAGACCCAACTTTTGTTACTACAGCACTCTAAGGCTGGGCAAAACACGCACAAGAATGTACTGAGCGTGGTTGATGTTGCCGACGGTTACAAAAACGTTGAGCCATTGGCCACAAACGAGGTTTTCAAAGTCGCCGACTCGCTGGCACATATTTATATGCGTGCTGCGAAATTGGGTTCTGAGCGACCTCGCTAATCTCTTCTAGCTCCGCTACCAGCTACTAACTTATGTACATAGCAATGCTTTCCAAAGTAAGGCCTTCAAAAGATACTCTACTTTTCTTAAACTATGCACACTTAATTAACCTTATACTGTCTTCACCAAATTGTGTGGCCTCTATATTAATCCACCCAACAAATCCCATTCTCACGCCAAGGCCGCTTGTTTTGGTCATTTCCCCGCCCAGGCCATGTTAAACTCAACCATTTTGTTGGCACGTCCCATTCTCTTCAGTCGCTTGTATTTATTCTTAGAACGTCAGTGTCTGTGGGTCAGTTTTGGCTGAATTGACTGAAGTTGTTGTATCACAGGATGATTTTCTTATTATTTATTTATATCAGACATTCTTTTGATCCTAATTTACCTGTGTCCCAAGACCCACGTGCCTTTAATTAAAATCAAGCCCCTCAGAGGCGGGGTAAAAAGCTTTTCAGCTGCTATCTGAACGCCGGGTTAAAAAAAAAAAAAAAAAAAAAAAAAAAATTTCAGCTCCTATTTGAGCACGGGTCAAAAGCTTTGCAGCACCAATCCGATGTAGGCTTCTACCTCGGAATGAGGAGTTTTTCGTCTGGCTACTCATTCGATCAGCATTTTAAGACAGATATTATCTAGAGATTTGTATTTTTCTTCTCAAATTGGAGTCCGTGTATTTTTAAGGTGTCAGAAATTCAAAAGATTCTTTAAAATATATAATTTATAAATACGATCTGACTACCTGTTAATATCTTCAGGATGAGGAAGAATGTACGGTAATGTATTTGACTCTTCAAAGAGACTCTAAATTTGTTAGGTATGCAAAGTTATTTATCAAAACAAGAAATATAGGACTCAAATGCTGAATGCATTTGTTTTGGTACATGTAATGATCAGTGTTTGCAAGGAGTAACTATATATGCGTTACCACTTAGGGGACATCTATTTAATTTGCCAGTAGGGTGAGGGATCGTGGGAGTTTTGATGAAACGAATGTCCCTCCCCCTCCGATCCGACAGCTTGAAACAGTGTTCTTGCTGTGATTGGTAGACAAATTTAACAGAATCCATCCATCATATTAGCTGAAGAAAAATTATTTTGAGTTAAAAGAAAAATATCCTTGTTGAAAAGAAAATCCGGGCCTCCCCCACTCCCAACCCCATTCCTACCCTCCTAAATTCAATGGTTTGTCCCAAACAGAGGTGACTTTTGGCAGGGAGAATGCCACGTAATTGTGCAGATCTTCAGAATTATGGTGTAGTTAGAATTATTAACGCTAGCTAGCTGATTCGCCAGAAATTCTTCAACAAGTATATTTCGGTACGTATTATCCTGCCTTTTCCAAACAAACTGTACAGTCAATTTCGAAAAACATGGACTTGTATTGTTTTGATTAGAGACCATAGCATGATTCAGGGATTTATCACGTATTTTGTACAAATACAGCCTCTCCTAATCGAAATAGTTTTAGAAAAAAAACAACCCGAAAGGAAATAAAAATTTTTTAACAAAGCATTCAAAACATTCTAACTTGTTAGCTTGTTTTAAAAAAAGCTTCCCACATGCTCAACTTCTAACCCAAACATTGCTCTGTCCAAGTGCTCTCTAGTTCTAGATATGGAATTCCAGTACTATCGGATTCTTTGGAAAGTATGAGTTACAAATATGTGCATTCAACTACAACTCGACCCGAACTAGGTCAAGGCGATCCCAACATCGATATTGCATTGAGGTCTTTGTCTATGCAACGGTATGGAGAATGAGAATGTTAACGATCTACTCAGTCTCTTTGTGTGAAAAAAAAAAAAAAAGAAACCCAGCTTTACAACACTATCTGTCTACTCTTCCTTTCGATGGTTTTGCATGTAGCGTGTACACAGCAAACAGATCATGATAGACTTATTGGTATATTGTTGCCTCTATGCCGTAACACTAGACACATATTCATTAAACTTTGTATTCTTTCGAAGCCACGTATGTGTCACGCGCTACAGGAAGATGTTTGCATCTGATGAATGACTCATTACTGCCCACAAATTTAATACAAAATAATTACTACAGAAAGAAGTATTGGTTGGCGCCCATTTGTTGGATTATTTATCAAACGTTTTACCTGTTACGGAGCATAACGAGATATTAAATAAATTCTTTTAAACCAAAATGTATTGATAAATTTACACCGGATTAAACCATAGATGAATGTCTTTATCCGCATGTAAACATTAGATAAAAAACTACATATATTTCTGGGCATGAATGTCTGACAAAATTGCATCGCTGTTTGTCATGAATATTATGAAAAAAAAAAAAAACGTGGAAAATATGTTTTCACCTGGATGACAACGATCGTTAAGAAGGCCAGCAATAATAAAACCTAATTAGATCATTTTAAACGGAATGTTTGGTCACGAGTGGCCCAATGATAACATGTTACACGGAACATTCATTCAAAGTTTGGTCCAAACTGGTCGAGTGATAACATGTTACATGGAACATTTCTACAAAGTCTGGTCCCAACTGGCCGAATGATAGCATTTTATATGGAACATTTCTACAAAGTTTGGTCCCAACTGGCCGAGTAATAACACGCTACATGGAACATTTCTTCAAAGTATGGTCCCAACTGTCAAAACGATGTCAGAGAATAATCAAAAGTATCGAGAATACTGATGACATGGAGGATTAGTCAGTTCTTATTCAACAGGTTCGATACTTTGCGAAATTTTTTATTAGCATGTTCCATTTGAGGATAATAACAATAATGCCAATATATCTCTAAAATGCATGCAATCTTAAATATAATTTTTTCATGTGTTTGCTTCTTTTCATTTCTTAACAGAGAATGAATACAAAAAAATATTTTGAGAGAAAAATATCTTGTACAATGTTTGGTCATAACTGGCCCAGTGATGGTAAAGAAGATAATACAATTATATTTCTGCGTGGTTGCTATAAAAGCCAGAATGCTACTGTGATGATCATGGCAATAACTTTGATACAACATGACAAAAACAACATTCCAAAACGTATTTAATTCTAAATCACAGAGAAGTTACCCAAATTAAACTAAAATCGCTTGAAAGGTACAAGAGTTTTGTGATAGAAATTTATCGAGTCAGAGTAATAGAGAGGTGGACAAAGAGATGAAGGAGATGGATGTAATGGGTTCAATATGCCCATGGCAACAGTAGTGCAGGTTGGTGGGTAAGACAAAAGCAATAACATAATCTATTTTGCCGTTTATTAGAATCTTGTGTTATGCAATAATAAATAAATAGATCACAAAATATGAATAATTCCAAGCATTATTTATATCAACGGGATTCGCTCATATACATTAATCCTCCAGGTAGTACTGCTTTTGAACTGTGGTTTCATTCTTTTTGAAGTGTAACTTATGACCAAGCCTTCTGAAAAAGTGAATATGTCTAGAAACCCCATCTTATTTTCAAGCTTTCAGTAGTAGGGGAAAAGGCTGGTTTTGGCTCCAGACCCTCTCCCACTCTCAGAACAAATATAAATTTACTCTCTCGGGACCCAAAATTCCACCCAAAAAACGATTTTCCTAAAATTAAAAAGCTGGTTCTAGCTCAAATATATTTTGAGATTAAATGAGCCCATCCCCCCCCCCAAGCCTTTCTATCTACTACTACAATCACTTTCACAGCGAGGCAAAACAATCAAAGATAGAACAGTTATTCTGTTTTCTTAAACAAATAAAATGTGCTCAAAATTGCCCAACCAGCCTTCCAAAAGACTATAAAATAAATCTACCGGATTTTGTTTGTAACAGATGTTGCCTCATATACGCAGTCTGGAAATCTACATCAGCCAAGCCTTACAAAGCACACCTGTTTCAGTACGGCCTTATACACAAACATATATTTAAGGTTTTAAAATTCTAAACTAGGATTCTGGACCAGAGGATTTGTCGGAGATAGAATATCCTAGTTTAGAAATCTTATATTAAGCAATGAAATATATGTAAATGAGGATTTTCCTATCTCAAAAACCCTCACCCCTCTAAAATAAAATAAATATTTTCACTTAACTGTTCGCTTGGTAAATATGTCCTCTTGAAAGTGCAGCAGTGCAATAATCACAAATTCTAACTGCTTTATATACTGCTATTCTGGAATTTCCAGAATGACTCATGTTTTAACACCCACGTGGATTTTCCAGAATGACTCATAATCATTTGATGTTTTAGAAAACACCCACATGGAATTTCCAGAATGACTCATAATCATGTGATGTTTTAACACCCACGTGGATTTTCCAGAATGACTCATAATCATGTGATGTTTTACGCCCACGTGGATTTTCCAGAAAACAGCAGTATATAAAGCAGTTAGAATTTTCTTCTTAGATACTTTCAAGAGGACATCTTCACCAAGGGAAAGCAGGTAAGTGAAAATTTTTCATACATTATCATTATCATACTTTTTATAATAATCTTTTTCATACCTACTGACTCTCATTGGTAGAATATCTGTTAACATACTATCAATAATACGGAACTCGCGTATTAAATCATCCATATCATATTTTATACCCCGTAGGTAAGATCTTATCTGATCGAATAATTTTTTATAGGTGATACTCGCCGTTTTGCAAGCATGTTTTTTAGTCGCGAGTCGAGGCTCGATTTTTTTACACGCTGTTGCAAGAGAAACACCAACACCAGATATGATTAACAAAAGCGGGTTTAATGATGCTCCACTTGAAATTATACGAGAGCTGGTCATTAACAACGGTAAACATGATATTACTCGGAGTATATTGTTATAGTATTTGTAACATTTTTTCACACACCAAAGTTTTTTTATGATAATATCTGTAATATTGTAATAACGCATCCACATCTTGTTTTGGAATTTTATCCGAGATATGATTAAAATCAACTATACTTTTTTTCATTATATAATAGTGGTTTGATTATGTTAATTGTGGTGTTTCAGCGACAAATTCTAGACACCACCAGGAAGACGCTGCGGTTAATTTTTTATCAGACTCTACCAGCATAAATGTTTCTTCAGTATCTTTATTTAACACTATAGATACAACTCCAGAGAAAGCATCGCTCGAATGACGCCACAGATATGTGGTAAATATAGTAAATTTTGCACCACTAAACACGGACAGCCTGTAAACACCAGTGACTTCTGCGGTATGTTTGATAGTGTTATTTTCCGGTGTCCAAATTGCTGATCCTGATGCTACCGTGTATACCACATTGATAATCTGCTTGTGAGGAATTTTAATCAGATTCGTTTTTTCAACGATATTAGGAATTCCACTGACAATATCGTTTAGTTTTGTGTTAACGTCGGAGAGTTTAATATCAACAATTGGTGGATCATCAAAAAATTCGTTAATGATTTTATTCACATTTCTACGAAAATTTAAAAACGTTTGTACGTGTCTAGTAAAAGTAGCATTATTTGTAATCATTTCATTATTAATTGTAGCTAACGAAGCTGTTACTGAAATTTCCTTATCATCGACGTATTTCTTCGTTGCAGCGTCAAAATCAGATTCTGGTGTTCTAAGATTATTAATACCATTATTGTTCATATTGAGAAATGCACGCATTATACCACCGTTGACTAATACGTACTTAGATTCTTGATCATCAACGTATTTTCTTGTTGCGGCGTCATCATATGCGGTTGGATTTCCAAGGCCTGTAATTTTATTTTGATTCATAATAATGTTACCCGTGAACGAATCACCAGCTTTTTTAACATAATCGTTAACTGACGTACCGGAATCTTGTATCTTACCTTGGTCAGTAAAAGTAGCGATATTATTAACAACCGCAGTAGGAATTCGTACAAGTACATCTGACAGTTGTATATTACTTGTCTTTAATCGTCCTTGTTTATCCTGGAAAACAACAACTTCATTTTGATCTACACTTGTGATATTTAATAAATTATCGATTTCATTTTTAAGCCGATCAAGAGTTACATACTTAGATAAGTCACCTTGCTGAGCTTCAGTCGACGAATCTATTAATAATGTTCCAAGTTTTGTAGCTCATTATTTATTTATTATTATACAATTTTATATAACAACGATGGCAAAATCGTCGATATTAAACTTTGATACAGAGCGGTTGGTGAAATATAAACATAACAATGAACTTCCAGATTGTCATTATCTTATTGTTGGGCGAACTGGGTCGGGGAAAACAAATTTGCTAATGAACTTGATTCTCGGTGATAATTTTAACTACGATCGAGTTTATATTTACACAATTAATCCACAGCAAGATAAGTACGAGCTACTAAACAAATATAATGACAAACTTCGTGATGATCTTGAGGCTGGTGAAGATTTTTTTATAATCAGACAACCAGAAGATATTGTTCCAGTTAATCAACTTAACTCGGATGAACATAAGATAGTAGTTTTTGACGATATTCCGCTAAATAATACGGAGATGAATAAAATAAAATCGTATTTTTCACTGTCGCGTAATAAGAAATGTAATTCTGTTTATTTAGCTCAAGGTTTTTATAATGTTGACAGATTTATTCGGCGAAATACTGGTTATTTTATATTATTTCCGGGACTGGACAATGTTGACATTAGAAATATCGCGAACGAGCAATGTGGCGATGTAACAAAAGATAAATGTATTGAATTATATCATAAAGCTACAAAGGATAAATATAACTTTTTCTTATTTGATAAACTTACAAATGATCCGACTAAAATGTTTCGCTGTTGTATTGACATTTACTTGCAATAATGTGTTTTCCACTTCTTAAAATTTTATAAAATTTATATATAATAATTATGGATAAACGAGCAAAATATAGAAAACATATAGAAGATCTAAAAAAAACTTGCTCAATCTCAAGCAGAATTTAAGCAAAAAGTACAGCAAGCACGACGTGGACAAGTAACTGCTGCAGAAACAACAGCTACGATTCTCAAACCAGTTACTGAAGCACTACTTGGGAAACAACCTGAGACTAAACCACTATCAGAAGAAGAACTTAAACAACTACAAGAAAAAGTGTTGGTTGGATTAGTTAAAGAACAACAAGAAGCGGCTGCTGCAAAAATTATTGCTAGATCTGACGAGGAAAAAAGAATGTTGGCTGAGGCACTTGTAAGGAACATTGCTGATCCTGCTGCTAGACAAGCTGAACTAAACCGGCTGATCAATAATCCGATTTTATTTGAAAGAAGATTAGCGGAATTAACTTCACATGAAATTAGAACTATATTAGGAAAATTATCAGAAAAATTAGAGGATATTGAAAAAGAGCAAGAAAGAGTCGGCGAGTTAACAGTAAAGTTTATGGAAGTTGGCGAAAAAATAAATTTTTATAGAAAAAAAGCAAATGATAAAATAACAGATGATGAATATAATGATTTTTTAAAAGATAATAATATAGACGATATTGATAATATAAAAACTTGGCCAAAAGAAAGATACGATAAATTTATTAGTGATTTAAATGATATAATTACAAATAGTAATGATGCTGACGCCAAATTAAGAACAACTAAAAAGAAGAATATATAATTCCACTCTTTGATATAATTAGGAAAGGTGTTATCGCTTAAGTCTTTCACATAACAGCGGAAGATTGTAGAGGAAGAGAAAAAGAATATGATAAAAGTTGGAAATTTTACAGGAAATGTAAATCAGTCGATGAAAATCGCGTTAAAAAAAATAGAGAATCTGCAAGAGTAAAAACTGGAACTGGTGTAAAAATATTTACATCAACTGTTGAAATGATAGGCAGATTAATGCTATTAATCTCATCAAAAGAAGCTGGGAATGTTAGCGCTGAAATTGATAATGAAATTATTGACATACTTGATCATTTGAGATCAGAAAATTTATTAACATCTGACGAGTACGAAACTTTACACCGCGACTTAATTTTATAAAAATATAATAAATAACAATGTCAACAACATTATTACTGGACTCTAGTACATCTGCGAAAGATAGCGCAAATTTTTCAGTAAATTATGTTCCGCCAATAGAAATAAATCACGAAAAACAGTATGAAATTGAACTAATTTCATGTACTTGTTGGAATTCGATGGCTAACGTAAAAACTGGTGTCAACGACGAAATTTCATTTTCTCTGCCAACTCCAATATTTTCATGGAAAACATTTAAAATTCCACAAGGAGCTTATAATATCACTGATCTAAATAAAACAATAAAAGAGTTTATGAAAAAAGAGAATATGAACCCTGATAATTTTGAGTTAGCAGCGAATTATAACACGTTACGAGCTAGGATAACGTTGAGAAATATAACAGTTAGTTTTATATCGCAAAAAAGTATTGCACCGCTGATAGGATTTCATCATCAAATTTACATTGCTCTTGAACAAGCTACTACATACGACGGCGAACTGCCAGTAAATATAACCGACGTAAACACGATATTAATAAATTGCTCTATTGCTTCCGGATCTTACTCAGCCCAGGGCAGTAAAGAGCAAACAATATATAGTTTCTCGCCAGATGTTCCACCAGGCTCTCTCATGCAAATTAGTCCACGGCAAGTTGTTTATTATCCGCTAAATGTTGAAAATCAAATAACAACAATAACTATGCAGTTGACAGATCAATCTGGACGATAGTTGGATCTGAACAACGAGGTTGTTACATATTATTTACACTTGCGCGCGCAATAGCTTCGCTATCGACTTCGTGATTGACAATAAAAATTATGCAACCTCAGATATAATGAAGCAGAGAAAAAAAATTTACCGAAGAAAAATAATTGGCGGATTTTTTGGAAATATATTTACTAAAGTTATTGAAAATGTTCCGGGAATCGCGCGTAAAGTTGCACCAATTGCACTTGACGCAGGTAAAGCTTTTGCAACTGGAGCCGCATCTGCCGCTGGAACTGCGGTGGGACAAAAAATAGCTGATAAAATTAAAGGCATACCGTCTACATCTGAGATAAAACAAGTTATATCAGAAATCGCTCCAACAAAAGAAACTCAACGCGCTATGATAACAACAACAAAAAAACTTTTATCACCAAAGGGCGAGCAGATTATGCAAAAATTAATATCTAAAGTAACAACACCAATTACATAGTAACCGTTAGAGAAAATTGTTATCGTTAGAAAATCATAAATAAAATTTTATATAATCTAATATATAAAAAATGTCTGTTAAAAATTATCTCGATTTAGCAGAAACTTATGACACCGATGACACTGTGTCAGAATTTGAGTATGCTGAGTATCTCGATGAAAATTCTAATGAACCAAATAAAGCTGGTATTAGAACATTTAATACTCGAGACGAAGATGTATTTCTACTACCACATAAGGCAATGTTAGAAGTTCGCGGTCAGATTACGACAGTAGCCAATCCGCCTGTTGCAATTGCAGCTGGAACAGAAGTAACTCTTATAAATAATGGCTGGTGTTTATTCAAAAGTGCTAGATATCAACTAGCTAATCAAACTGTAGAAGATATTTCAAGTCACTTACAAGTTGCAAGTACAATTTTAAATATCATTTCGTTTTCCGACGATTACTCCAGATCAACTGCAACGAACATGATGTGGTTTAAAGATACCGGACGTGGTTTAGCTGAATCAACAGAACTTTTCTCGAAAGGTGTTTTATTACACGGAGCTGACGCTGCTGCAGATCTTGTAATTGTAAGAACTTTTCTTATTGTTAATGCGGCCGCACTAGGTATAGCCGTACCAGCTGCAGACGCTAATGTAGACGTTGTAAGAGTCTCGCTTATTGCTGCTTGTAATAATTTGGGTATAACCCCACCAGCTGCAGCTGCGACTGCTGTCGTAATGTTAGATTTAGTCAACAACACAATTGGCGTAAGAAATATACGTTACAATGAAGGTTTTGCTAGAAGAAAAGAACTTGCAGAAGGATCACGTCAAATTACAATGATGCTTCCGTTAAGTACAATATTTGGCTTTTGTCGTGATTACAACAAAGTATTTCGTGGAGTTAAACATACACTTATTTTAGATCGAGCAGAACAAAACGACTGCCTGTTTAGGTCAGGCGGAGTTGATGTACAATTGATCATAAACAAACTTGCGCTTTGGATGCCACGAATAACTCCGTCAATCGATAAAATGTCAGATTTAAACAGTATACTCGATAAACATACAAACAAAATTTATTTTCAACAACATAAAATATATCAAACAGCAGTTCCAAATACTACCGACTACACATGGCGAGTTACAACAACATCAAGCGAACGACTGCCGAGACAATTGTTTGTCGTATTTCAACAGCAAGCGCGACGTGGTAACCAACAACAAAATAATGCGATATTTGATAACGCTGATGTTAGACGAATATATGCTAGACTAAATTCGAAGCAATATCCGGAACGAGCGATAGAATGCAATTTTGCAGATGACGCTAATAAAAATATTACTCGACCTTACATGTATCTGCTCGACGCAGTGTAAAAATATCAGGATGTTGAAGATGGATCTCAGATATCAGTAGAGGAATTTCGTACACTTTATCCAATATTTTATTTTGATGTTAGTAAACATAGCGAGCGAGCAGTTGATTCGACAGCTGATATTGAAATTACCTGGACACTTGGAGCAGTTCCAGTAGCGCAGTTGTACGTGTACGCGCTAGTGATCAGCGACAGATTTATTACGATAGATTCTGTTGGAGGTAAAATGACAGTACAAATTTGAACAAACTTTGAGTTTAATCTGCAATCGTTATATAAGATGACAAAATATATTATAAAAGAAATATATTTGACTGATGGTCAAGTTAATAAAATTAGCAGCTGCTGTTGCAAAGTAGAGACAGGTATCATTAAAAATCAACCCTAACATTTCCAAGGGTATTTTAACAAAATTAATGTTGACAAACAAACAAGTAAACAACCGCTCCGGTGGCCTAGTGGTTAGAGCGTCCGCCTCGGATGCGGGAGGTCGTGGGTTCGATCCCCGGCCGAGTCATACCAAAGACTTACAAAAATGGTACTAATAGCTGCCCGCTTGGCGCTCAGCATTAAGAGGTTAGTGTTAGGACTGGTCAGCCTGGTGTCAGAATAATGTGACTGGGTGGGACATCATGCTACATGTCTGCGGCATGATGCCCCAGTGCTAGACATCACTATAAACTGCCACACTGCAGACATGGTAGCGATATGACTGAAAAATTGTTAAAGCTACGTTAAAAATCCAACACACACACAAACAAGTAAACAGGTACGATCGTAAAAAACCTTTTATTTTAAATTTAAGGCACAAATAACAGCGATGTCAAAACAAGGTGGTTTCTTTGGTCCGGCACTATCAGTGATGGCCAGCACGTTATTACCTAAAATTTTACCGGTGTTAGGTACATTAGGATTAGCAGCAGCGTCTGGCGCAATATCTGGCGCAACCAAAAAAGCAGTTGAAGGTCGTGGAATTGTTGGCAGTGGTATAAAGAAAATAGTCTAAAGATAAATTTTATGTGACTGATAAATATAATGCCACAACGAAGAAAAACAGCAACGGAAAAAAAGAAAACAACGAAACGCCGGCAGACGAAACAAGGAGGATTTCTTCCAATAGCTCCACTTTTAGCGGGACTAGCGGGAAGTCTACTGCCAAATCTGCTAGGAATAGGAGGACGAGGACTAACATTGCTGGGAACACGGCCTCCCCGCTAAGTAACTTTCATATACTTGATAAGTTAGGATCGGTTCCCAGATTTCACGGAGTTTATTCCAAAGATGAACTCGACACCGAAGGTGTTGTATCAGGTGGTTCGTGTGTGATAAATATACAAGATTTCAATGACGGCTCTGGTACACATTGGGTAGCAGTTTATAATAACAATTACTTTGACTCGTTTGGACTTCCTCCGAGCGATGCAATAAAAAAATATATAAAATAAAAATATAAAATAATATATTATTCGTCCAATCAACTTCAACCCGTTGGAACTTCTGCTTGCGGGTATTATTGTATAATGTTTATTAAACAAATGTCTCAATCACCTGACAATGTCAGGAAATTTAATTTTTTAAAGTTTATTTTACAGTTTGACAAGCAACCTTCTCACGCTAATGATGAGATTGCAATAAATTTTTGTAAAGCTTGCAGTTAATTTTTGTAAATCTATCTAAAGCTTGCAATAAATTTTATCTAAATTTATAAATATATAATGTCAACATATTGTCTTAAATGTAAAACTAAAACAGAAAATATCAATGAAACAACAGAAAAAACAAAGAACAACAGGACGATGTTGAAAAGTATTTGTGCAATCTGCGGAAAAAGAAAAAGTATGTTTTTAAAGAAGTCGTCGGGAGCTGGTTGCCCTGACAATGTCAGGGACGTTATTTTAGTAGATGACTAAAAATATAGAATGATATGCAAGTGCGATTCTGACAGAGATTTATGTCTTGAGCAAAATAAAATTTGACATATTGCCAACGTTGTAACAACAGAGAAACAGTAGGAACAGGTATAGATATACATAAAGTAATTGGCAAATTACCAAAACCAAAAGGAGGCTGGACATTGCCAGGCCATAAATATACTGGACCTTATAATCCTCTTGATAAACAACTAGATGAAAATGATAATCCGCTGCCAGGACAAGAACCTTACAATCAAGTTGATGCAAGAGCAATGCGCCATGACATTTGTTATCGTGACATTGAACGCCCTGATAACGTTCGTGTAGAAAACTCAAAATCGGATTGTGATAAAGTAATGTTAGACGAACTTCGTGATATGGAGCCGACAAATATGCGAGAACGTTTTGATAGAAGGCTGGTACAGGGTTTTATTGGAGCAAAATATAAATTAGGACTCGGAAAGGAATTGTATGATGATCTAGCAGCTGAACTACACAAACCTAAAAAAAAAGTTTACGCGACGTAAAGTTGTCGCAAATGCCGTTGATGATATCTGGGCGATAGATTTAGTAGATGTGTCGAATCTTGCTCAGTTTAATGATAATAAGAAATACTTGTTTAACGTTGTAGATGTTTTAGTAAATATGCTTTTAGTGTTCCAGTTTTAGACAAGACAGGAACGTCAATGACTGATGCGTTAAAACAGATTATCGTTAGTACAGAAAGAAAACCAAATAAAATCTGGACCGATCACGGAGCAGAATTTTTCAATAAAAAGTTTGAGCAGTTTTTGGAACAAAATAATATCAAAAAGTATGTTACAGGAAACGAAGGTAAAAGCGTTGTCGTCGAGCGATTTAATCGCACTCTAAACGAAAAAATACACAAATATTTGACAGCTAAAAACACAAACAGATATGTCGATGAGCTTCCGCAGATAGTTGACGAATATAATAACACGAAACACCGAACCACTAAACTGTCGCCAAACGATGCAATCAAAAATCCAATATTAGCAAATGAAAACATGTACCGCAGACATAAATTTAAAGTAGGTGATAAAGTTAGAATTTCTTTGACGAAAAAAGTATTTGAAAAAGGATTTACTCCAAACTGGACTGAAGAAGTATTTGTTGTTGATAAAGTACTTTTAACAATACCTGTAACATACGCGTTAAAAGATTTATTAGGTGAGCCGATCATTGGTAGTTTTTATGAGCAGGAACTTCAGAAAACTGAACAAGATGTTTTCGTTATTGAAAAAGTTATCCGAAAACATAGTGACAAAAGTTTAGTTAAGTGGCATGGGTATAGCGATAAATTTAATAGTTGGATCCCAACTAAGTCAATGCAAAATTATTTATAATGTTATTGTAAATTTGTTCGTATTTCACAAGTATAGATTTACATTTGATAGTTTTACATAACGAAACTAAATATAATTTTCTTTCATTATCAACTGGCATTAAATTAAATATCTTAGCAAAAATAAAATCGTATTTTATGCTCCTTTGCTGGCCAGTTATCTTCAGATTTAAAAACGGTTTGATAAGCTGCCAAAATATTTGTTGTTCGGCAACAGTAAAATTAAATTTTATTATTTTTTTAGCAATGTGATACTTAACATTATATCGTCAAGTTGTCGGTCTGTTGTAATTTTTTCTGTCAACGACGGTGACTATTTCATCTTCATCTTCATCATCATTAAATAAAATATCATCTTTGCTATAACTAGCAGATTTGTCTATTATATCAGTAGAGATTGTAATATTATCTGCACTTTGTCGTTAGTGATTGTATCACTAGAGATGAAATCTCCTGCGATTGTATCTTCCTCGTATATATAAGCAAGTCTTTTCATCAAATCCATATTATAATATACTTTTATCTAATTTATTGCTATAAGATGACTAATGAAATAAAATATCACCAAAAAGTTAATATATTAAATTCCAACGAACTAGCTGAAGCAGTGAGAAAATGTCTGTCGGGTTATAGTGCATATTCCGTTGACATTATTGTAATGCCAGGCGAAAATAATAGAGTATTACTAACAGCAGCAGAAAAAAATAAACTTAATGATAGTGCTTTTATAACATTAAAATTTGATCGCGATGATATTTTGATGTTTGCTCATAGCTGTCTTACTAAGACAGAATTACGAAATATAATCAATCATCATATTTGAAACTAAATCTATCAAATGTGGATGTTGACATTGCTGTTTTAGTTCTGCCATCAGCTACAAATTTTACTGCACGAGGATCAATTTTATGATATTTTGCGGCAGCTGTTATTGATCTAAATTTCATTTCTTCTCCAGTCTCAATATTGACTGAAATAATTGATTTTGGATCTTTAAAATTAGATCCATCAGAATTAGCTCCACGTCGGGTGTTTTCTTGTTGTGTAATTAGATCTAAATTTTCTAAACGATTATCTGTCTTTATAGTGTTAATATGGTCGATAACTAAATTATCTGGAATAGCGCCATTAAATGTTTCATACACAAAACGATGTGATAGATAACAAACATAGTCAGTTTTAGTTCCACGAACAACTACAGTCAAATAGCCGCTGTTTTGCATAAAACCAATAACATGTTTTGTTCTTATATGTCGAATTATCCCGCGATCATTAGCCTCATATAAATCAAATACCGGATGAGGTTGATACTCATCTTGTAAAGCTAAATTTTCAATATTATCATCGCTGATCGAATTATTTACTCTATATACTCGTTGTCCTTCTGGAATATCATCGCAGAATAAAGTATAAATAAAATCTTTTCTAAACATTTCAGTCATATCTGTGTCATCACCTTTCACTGAAATTATCATTCCAGCTGGTGTTGGTCTACCAATAGATTTTTTAGATTTTATGTTAATAACCGAACCTAATGCATTTCCAGCATATAGGTTATACTTCGGATGAACATGATAAGTTTCTTGCTCTTCCGTTGTCAGTCTCATATATCTCAGAATTTCTGTCATTATACTATAAGGATTTTATATCTCTAATTGATTTTTCAACTGGCGTGCGGTAAGTTATTGATCGAACAAACAATTAGATATATAATATTACACTATTATATAGCAATGTTGAAATTACGTGATATTGCCAAAAAGAGCCTTATGGGAGAACCTGAAAAAATAGCGACTGCCTTTATAGGATTTGACAACAGTTATCGGTTTGATAAACAAATCGTACTAGTAAATTTTACTGCAACAAATCTCTATCATTTGCTAGAGCCAACTATAAAACGTGAACTTGAAAACATAAGGGTCTAAGAATATTAGTGCAATATCATGTTATGTTTTCAAAGCTACTTGTGACAGAGGGATCGACTGACAAAGAAATTGCATACCCTTACATTAATGCAAAATCGAGGCGTGTTTTGCTTGGGACTGATCTTTTGTCACTAGCTGATGAAATACACCAGGAAATTTGGAAAAAGATAGAAGAATTTACCGAATTGGGTTCGGGTTGGAAGTTTGAAATGATCAAGGAAATTTTATTTCACACAATAAAATATAACGTATTACGCGGTAGTTCGTATACTGACCTGCCACAAAAAATAAAAAATAAAAAATGCTGTATAAACGTAAAGAACGTTGATAACAGATGTTTTCAGTGGGCTATTCTTTCTGCACTATTTCCAGCAGAAAAAAATGCTGATCGTGTTGACAAGTATATTAGTCACGTATCAAAATTAAATTTTAATGGCATCGACTTTCCAGTTGCAGAAAATCAAATACCAAAGTTTGAAAAGCAAAATAATGTTTCAATAAATGTTTTCGGACTAGATGAAAAAGAAAACGTTTATCCGAGATATATTTCAGAAAAAGCTTCACAATCGACAATAAACTTGCTGTTTTATAAAAATCATTACGTTTGGATCAAAAACTTTAATGGACTAGTTGGCAGACAGTATAGTAAACGAAATAAAAAAACGTTCTTTTGTTATCGCTGTTTACACGGTTGTGAAAACAATGAAACATTACAAAAGCATTTGCAGTACTGTAGTGACGTACAACGAATAGCGATGCCGTCCAAAGAAAATAGTTTATTACAGTTTGTCAATCATAATCACAAGCTAAAAATTCCTTTCGTTATATACGCCGATTTCGAATGCTTACTTCAGCCTGTACTTGGCGTAGAAAATAATCCTAACCAATCGAGTACAAGAAAAACTCAAAACCATGTTCCATGTGGGGTAGCGTATAAGATAGTTTGTTGTACTGATTCGAGATTATCCAAACCAATCAAATTATATCGTGGTAGAAATCCGGCTGTTTGGCTTCTCAAGCAGTTAATTAACGAAGTTGATAATATATTTAATCGTTTAAAAAGAATAACTCCAATGATTAAACTGACATCTCAACAAGAATCTGATCACGAGCAAGCGGAATTTTGTCATATTTGTGAAAAAGCTTTTGACTTGCCTGATAACAAAAAAGTACATGACCATTGTCATTTGACCGGACAGTATCGTGGAGCAGCTCATGATCAGTGTAATTTAAAATTTCATGCTCCAAATTTTATTCCAGTTGTTCTTCACAACTTCCAAGGATATGATAGCCATATTATCGTAGAAGCTTTTGGTGATCCCAACATAATATCTCGTTTAAAACTTAATAACGTAATCAAGTGCATTCCAAATAATTTTGAAAAGTATATGTCGGTTACCTTAGATAAGTTGCGTTTTATTGACAGCCTACAGTTTATGGCGGCATCATTGGATGAGCTAGTGAAAGGTGTAGCGAGTTTGATAACCTACGAGACTGTTTTGGAGATAAATTTGATCTACTGACCAAAGAAGGAGTATTTCCGTACGAGTATCTCGATGATTGGAGTAAATCTGATGAAACTTCTCTGCCTAGCAAAGAAAAATTTTATTCGCAACTCAAAAATGAAAATATAACCGATGACGAGTATAAATATGCACAAGATATTTGGAATAAATTTAACTGTAGAACATTTGGCGATTATCATGATTTATATTTAAAAACAGACGTTTTATTACTAGCAGATGTTTTTGAAAGTTTTCGAAAAGTGAGCTACAGCAATTATGGACTAGATCCTTGTTGGTATTATTCTGCTCCCGGGCTATCATGGGACGCTCTGTTAAAGTTTAGTAAAGTAAGGTTAGAATTACTGACTGACGTTGATATGTTCAATTTTATCGAGAAAGGTATCCGAGGCGGTATTAGCGTTATAACAAAGAAATATGCTGAAGCAAACAACAAATACCTAAAAGAGTACAATCCTAAACTACCTTCGAAGTATATAGTTTATCTAGATTGTAATAATTTGTACGGTTATTCTATGGCAGAACCAATGCCTTTTGGTGGATTTCGTTGGATTACAGCTGAACAATTTTTATCGGAGACAGAAAAAAAAAATACCTGACAATATTTCGTATTTCGTTGAAGTTGATCTCGATTATCCAACTTCGCTACACAATTTACACAACGATTATCCTTTCTGTGCAGAATCGATGATAATAGATTATAGTTTGTTATCTCAAGAACAACAAGCAACAGCATCACCAAGACAAAATTCTATGGTAAAAAAAACTAGTACCAAATTTACTCGATAAGAAAAATTATGTTTTACATTACAAAGTTCTAAAACAAGCAGTAGATGCTGGTCTTGTTTTGAGAAAAGTTCATCGTGTACTAAAATTTAATCAATCACCTTGGATGAAAGGTTATATTAACTCAAACACTTCGAGAAGAGCTGTGGCAAAAACTGATTTTGAGAAAAACTTCTTTAAGCTTATGAACAATTCCGTTTTTGGTAAGACGATGGAAAATATTAGAAAACGGGTAAATATCGAGCTAGTTAATGATATCAATCGCAGAAATAAACTTGTGTCAGACGATGATTTTGGCAGTATTGAAATTTTTAATGAAAATCTTGTCGCGATACAAAGAAGAAAAACAAATCTGAAATTAAGCAAGCCAATTTACGTTGGAGCTTCCGTGTTAGATTTATCGAAATGCCTTATGTATGATTTTCATTACAATTTTGTTAAAAATCAGTGGCCGTCCAGTAGACTATTGTTTACTGATACCGACTCGCTCGTGTATGAAATCGAATGCGAGGACGTCTATCAGGATATATATGATAATCGACATCTGTTTGATCTTTCCGATTACCCTCATGACAGTAAATTTCATGACGACACAAATAAAAAGGTTATTGGTAAGTTCAAATATGAAATGAACTCAAGCATCATCAAATACTTTATCGGATTGCGCAGTAAAATGTACGCCGTATTGTTAGACAATAATAAAATAACGAAAAAAGCAAAAGGTCTGCCTCGCGATTTTGTTAAAAAGTTTATGAAATTTGATGATTACAAGTACGCGCTTGATGGCGGTGTTAGTTTTATAAGAGCAATGGCTATTCGAACAAATCATCATAAACTTGAAACAGATGTCATTGTCAAACGCGGTTTGAGTAATTTTGATGACAAACGTTATTGCGAAAATGGAGTAGATACATTTGCACTTGGGTATTGTTTTGATGATAGATCTATACTCGATATTATATTCGATGACTAAGGTATGAAATTTTATCTAAACTTTAGAAATAATGTTTGAAAATTTGACAGTGACAAATAGCTACAATAGCAAGATCAAATGTCTAATGATGGACGGCAAACAGTTGACAGTTGAAATTAATAATGAAACATCAGGTATATGTTTTACCGCAGTTCGTGACAAGCTAAAACTTTCACTTATCAGATCTGATGACAGCGAGTATTTCAATTACCTTGAACAATTGAGCCAGAAGTTATCAGCGGAATTTAAAAATTTTCATGGTCCGATAGATCAACAAAAATATACTAAACTTACAATCAATCTTGATCGGTCAAAAGTATATTTTATCGACAAAAAATATCCTCTTAAGAAATCGCAAATAAAAGATTTATTCGAATGTCGTCGCTGTGTGAGCGGTAAAGTAAAGTTTAGTCTCTATTATCGTGATGATGAAATATTTCTAATATCAACGGTTGAAACATTGACAATTGGTAACGAGGTATGAACAATGAAAATAATGTATGAAAATTTTCACTTACCTGGCTTCCCTCGGTGAAGATGTCCTCTTGAAAGTGTCTAAGAAGAAAATTCTAACTGCTTTATATACTGCTGTTTTCTGGAAAATCCACGTGGGCGTAAAACAAGGCCGTACTGAAACAGGTGTGCTTTGTAAGGCTTGGCTGGATGCAGAGTATTGATTGATTTCCAGACTGTGTATATGAGGCAACATCTGTTACAAACAAAATCCGGTAGATTTATTTTTTAGTCTTTTGGAAGGCTGGTTGGGCAATTTATATTTTTTAGAGCACATTTTATTTGTTTAATAAAACAGAATAACTGTTCTATCTTTGATAAAATTATTTTGTTTTGCCTCGCTGTGAAAGTGATTGTAGTAGTAGATAGAAAGGCTGGGGGGGGGATGGGCTCATTTAATCTCAAAATATATTTGAGCTAGAACCAGCTTTTCTTAATTTTGGGAAAATCGGTTTTTGAGTGGAATTTTGGGTCCTGAGAGAGTAAATTTATATTTGTTCTGAGAGTGGGAGAGGGTCTGGAGCCAAAACCAGCCTTTTTATCTACTACTCGTGTCACTAGTAAGAGATTAAAACTGTTAAAATCGAGATTTTTGGCTGCTCTTCGCGTGCCACACAAAACCTCTTGACGTGCCACCTTGTGGCACTCGTGCCGTAGGTTGCTGACCGCTAACATAGAACAATATTGCGGCGGAAGGAGACAAAGTCACAATCGGAACAATCTCGGCCTTTTTGCTGTCGTATCATATCCGGTATACTCCGCCAGAGGCGAATCACCAAACACATAATATGTGATAACGATAATGCTGGTAGTGACACAGCTGGAATTAACTGATTGAATGATATTTCCTTATTCCGACATCTTGAATATTTCCACCGGTATCGGCCATTCAGCGGTGTGTGCCTGGTCTCATGTTCGGAGCATCATGTGAGTTAAGGGTACCGGACTAGAAGGACTTTTTTGTACCTACATCGCTTCCACTGGCGGGTATAATATTTTTAATTTTAATATAAGCAAAACAACCTAGAGCTAACCCGATGCAGTGCTGCACATGCTCAGCAGTCTGCAAGCGACTAAGAAAGCTGAAGAGAATCCGGTTTCTCTTGTATCCACATTGGCCGAGTCGAGACTCGAACCCACGCGGACAAAGGTGAGATGTAAGTGATCCGTAAAGGGGAGTGCTTTGGACTACTCGGCCACCAGGGCCCCCGTCTCATAAAGAGACGAGGATGTTGATTGATATGAGTGTGCCGAAATGACACCGGCACAGAAGTATACAGTTAGAATGTGATGACTATAAACATGGAATAATTTATGACTCTGTTAAAAGAAGAACAAAATAAGGACTAGACTTGAATTAGAGAAGTATACACCACAGAGATACCCCACAGAGCTGTCAGATAAAATTCACACGATTTTGATATGAACAAGAGGTTGTCTGTATTTAATTCATTATCACATAGCGCCTGCGATCAAAGGGACGCTAAGGTAGATGAGACTTCAAGATCTACGTTAGAGCTGGAGGTGATCTGTACCGCTGTTCTGTTGAAAGAAACGTTTTCTAAACTCTTTGCAGTATCGGCCTGTAATATTACACTTGCATAACAGTGTTACAATAATGCATATCGCCATAATGCAAAAATATTAACACCACATGATTTTTTTGTTTTTCAATTTTGTTTAAATAAAAGATAAAGCAACTACAAAAGAAAATATTTCGTAAAGTAACATAGGGAACAACATCAGATATCTGTCATATTGCGTGTGGGTGTAAGAAACATGGGAGATATTACTACTGGATTCATAGACCTCTTCGAAGAATAGGAGCTTCCCCACATTGGTATTTTTATTTAAAATCACTGGCAAGAATCTGTTTCCAAGGTCTATATAAAATGGTAATTGTAAAACTAAATAAGACAAAGTCGATTGAGAGATCAATTCAAAGTATTCAGGTGTAAAAACTCGTAATCGAGAACCAAGTCACGAGGTCACGTGACTGGTCATTCAGCTGTGTAGGTGGTGGCAAGAAACACAAGACAATAGTGTTGACGACAGAGATAATTAATATCATTTTTCAAGAAAAAAAAATGATAGTAATGTTTTAATATATGAACGTGTGGTAAAACCGACTTGTGCCAAAGATTAACATTGAAAAGCAAAGTGTTAATTTCTTATATATATATATATATATATATATATATATATATATATATATATATATATGATGAACATACATACATACATTTCAGACAAGGTGTAAATGTGCAGATTATAACACTTAATGATGATAGCATCTAAAAAAGCAATAACGTCTGACAACAGACACTTTTCAAACGCCTAAATATGTGAAACAGTTAGAATTTCAAATGACAAACATATCTCTGAAAACGGTAATCTTTTTAACTTTACGGAGGATATATATATATATATATATATATATATATATATATATATATATATATATATATACTTATATATATATATATATATATATAAAATCAGGCACATGATTTTAGTTGATTCCGTCCTTTACAAACTCTAAGAATTTCATGGGGAGGGTATACAGGGCATGTTGTACGAAAAAGACTAGTTTCTATTCGACAAGCAAGATGACATGTAAAGAACTGAAAAGATCTTAAAAACAAGAAAACCATGTGGGACCGATATCACTCACGCACGCGGACAGTGGTTAGATGTGAGTGATCTGTAAAGGTGAGCGCCTTAAACCACTCGACCACCTGAGGGACCCCAATAAAAAGCAAGTATTTTGGTGATAATGTGCTATGAGTTTATCCGTTGACTAAGGCGCGGTATGCAGCAACGGCGGCAGAGAGCTCGGTCATTTCCGTAAGGGTCGTGAAATTAACATCGGATGTGGTGGAGTGTGCCACTTATATTGCGGAAGCAAAGTCCGAGATTGCTCCGATTGTGATTGTGTCTCCTTCCACCACCATATTGCTCTATGTGAACGAAAGTAGTTCACATTATAGCGTACAAGGCTTCTGTTCCGACATCCGATTGATGTTTCATTTAAGAATTCATTCGCAACTTCTTGGCCAATAATATGGATCATACCTCAAATATATGTTGATCGCTGCCATTCGGATTACTTAAGATATGTGCTAAACAAGGATGGACCGAGAAGATACGAAGAATCGATCAATTTTTTTTTTTTTTTTTTTTTTTTTTTCATTTGTAACCTCTCGGTCAAACCAAAGGTCAATTCAATTATAAAAATAGCAAATCTGGTCGGAATAGATTGGGTTTCTTTTTTGGCAGAGAAATTTCCGGCAAAATAAATGTCTTATTTTTCTGTAAATTACAGGTGGCAATCTACAGTTTCGAATTTTGCATACTGTAGACTTTTAAAGAAAAAGAATTTCCAGGTTTTACTAACTCGTTTTACTGACTATTTAAACCAGAACTTTTATATCTTAGGTGTTGTAAAAGGAATTTTTAATTCCGTTTATTTTGGTTTATGAGTGATGGGCATAATTTAGATTTTAGAGTAAATAGCTTGGCCTTACTTCAGATGTGCATCTATCAGAGAAATGCTGGCTTCGTATGGATGGTTTCACTTAATGGACTTCCGAGATAATTTTAAAAAAAAAGAGCCAGTAACTTTCTTTATTATTTTTTTTAATATACATTTTGAAATTCATTCATTGCATTTTACAGAAGCAGGTATTGTCTAGTCTGGCAAATTTCGTTTCCCCTACTTTAATAACTGCTAATGATAGTGTACTTTCAGTTTATACTAATTCAGGTTGATTTTTCAAGCACCTCGAAGCAGCCATGTTGATTAGCTGTGTGCTTAGATTATGTACAACCTTCGCAAGTACAGTATACAAAAGGAATTTTGACCTCAGTACATAGGCATGATAACATTCTCTCCGTTGAGCATGTTGCAAATGAAAACAACTTCACCTCACACTTGTCGCTCTCTCAGAAGTACGTAATATCTGTAGAGCGCCCCCGCTGCGCTGACATACATCTGAGGCATTCTTTTGTTTGGATGAAATAGCCGAGATCATTCGAAGTGATCAGAATTAATATTAAATTATGGTCATTTGTACAATTATTGTACAAATATTTTACAATTGTAATGTTTTATAATACCAGATTTTGAAAAGTTGGAATGTCTAAAATCATTAACTAATAATTTGTAATAAAAGCATCATAGAGGGGCTAGTATATTTTAAAACTGTACAATACTTTTGTATTTATATTTTTGTGAGTTTTCTACAAGTAATAAATAAAATTATAAAATTTCAGTTTCATTGTTATGGGTGAGGCAATTTTCATTATATATATATATATATATATATATATATATATATATATATATATATATATATATATATATATATATATAAACTTACGGTTTTACGAATCAAATCCAGAAACAATCCAAGGATTAAAAATAGAAGTCCTAGTAATAAAAAGTCCTGAATGAAACTGAGTTCGAGTCCCGATGAAATCCACAATGGAAGGCGATGACGTCTGTTATGGTCAGCGAAGTGCTGCTGTGTCAACAGTCCTTTGTTGAATCACAAAAAATATTATTCCAGTTTTGAATTCAGTATAACTTCCAATAAATGTCTTTATCCAAGAATTTTGTAGAAGCACTTTTCTATTTCCAGGGAAAAGAATCACTTGAATTCAATAATTTTGAAGAAAATAAAAATTCAACCCAAACTGGTCACAACATAGTAATAACTTAATGTGTCGATTTTTTGGAGCCCGACTGAAAAACTTCTATCAAAAACAACAGTTATACGCTAATTAAGACGCAAAACAGATTCCCGGATGAAGGTCAAAAGTTCATTCTTCTGGAAAAGAGAGAAGTTTGCAACAATTGATACAGGTTACTCGTCACGTAATCCAGGTATGACCTTGACTTAACTTAAAGATTCTTACTCTGAGAAAGATTTTTAAAAAAATAAGAAAAGTTGTTTACCAAAACTGTCACTGATTTTGGAACGAGGTCAAGAACTAGATACAATGTTAGTGGTTTACGTCAATGAAATAAAAATAAAAAAAAAATCAGTAAGGTCAAACAGAACTGAACTCAATGTTACATTACAATAGCATGTAATGGAATTTAAAAAAAATTAAAACTAACAAACAAATAATTAAATTAAATATACATAACACCCGACAGTAGGTGAAAATATTGAACAAGTGAAACAAGAAAGGAAACGTAGAGAAGAAGAAATCAATTTGCAATTTAAAAAAGCTAAACAAGAAAGGAAATCAACCTTAACAACAAGTAAGGAAAAAGCAGACGAAACAACTGGAAGTGGTCTGTCCAGCCCTAGCGATTGGGTCACTCGAGGAAGTGGTCTTGATAAACATTGTCCCAATAACGTCCTTGCCGATGTTGATAGACTAGAAATTCTGAATGGCGGCAGACGAGCCGGCAATAATTCCTCAGAAATCATTAAAGAAGCAGCTGCTATTTGTCAGAGATAATTCACAGGTGGTATCATGGACATTAATGTTTATCGGTCCCTCATTGATGAAATCGTTGATGATTACCGCAGTGATTGATGCAATTCGATCAGTGACAAGAAAATAAGATGATTATACGTAACGCTAAACGTGTACCTATAATGGTCAGGGTGATAAATTCGCGATTACCAACATATAAAGTTACCTACAGAGATGGACTCGGCGATGTCGTTCAGGGTCTATTCAGAAGGACAGCCCCAAAAGCAATACCGATTGAAAACAACTGGGAATGAAAACTATTATCATTGTTCGTGATACAGGTATTGGTACTGTTGGTGATGTTGCTAGTAAAGCATTCTCAACAATCAGGGATAGACTAGCATAATTAATACGACGAAAACCTCAGCCAGTAAAATCTCCCAGCACCGAAGTTATGCCTGCAAATGTTAGTAAAATAATAAATCAAGCTGCATGTGAATGGTTGAAGGAATTAGCCGGTGAAGAAGCTAGGAATATAACTGCCAATTTGGTAGATGGTAGTGGGTTGTCTCGTCGTCGCCATCGCTAGCGATGATGGTGCATCATTTTAGACAGCAGCAAATAAAAATATAATGTTCAAACGTGTATCTGATCCAGCATTTGACATGGACTCGCCAGTACTCAAGGGTGAGTCCGTGCGTGATTATTAATATTATTCTTATGAAGCACGAGAACCAAACCAACGTGGAGGACGAATCGAAGTCCAGGATACATCAAGATATTTCTTGCCTGCCGAGGCAGTCATTGAAGTTCAGGGTAGACTTGTAAAAGCCGATGGTAATCCTTATGGTGGTGCGCAGGGTGGATTTGTTAATAACGGAATTATAGCATTATTCAGCAGTACACAATATATTATTGATGGTAAAGAAATCGAAGCATGCCTCATTGGTGTTGATGTTGCTATGACAATATTGGGGGTATTCCGACACAGCTGGCCCGTCAATGATGTTTGCAAAAGATCGCGCTGAGAGTCGACCTTATACTTTTCGGCGCCCCAAAAAATTTATTGCTGCGGCTGACGACGCCGATGTTGAAATTTTATTCTTTGTAAACGCGAATTTTATTCTGGGACTCGCAGCACGTAAAAATCAAATTGATGCTCAGGGGAGATTTACCTGTGCAATACCACTGTCACATATCTTTGGTTTCTGCAGAAATGTTAGAAAAGTTATCTTCGGGGCAAAACGCACAGTTGCTCTCGTTCGAAAGGGCAAGGATGACGATGCTGTCTGGCACGCTGAAGGAGTTGATCCAGCTGCAACCGTGGCAGTTCATGGAAATGTGACACTGACAAAGCTTCGTTGTGGATGCCAGCAATGTCACCATCACTCGCTGAAGAACAACGGCTGCTCTCTTTTATGGACAGCGGCGGCAAATCAATGCTGTCATGATTGACGATGACTACAGACTCGATCACGAGCGCAACTGTTGTCACATTTGCATGGCAGATCGCATCACAACAGGGTGTTTCAGCACCACGACATGTATTTGTAGCTTTTCAGGATATCCGACGACAGAATTCTCAAATACGAAATCATATGGTATTTGACCAACTTGGGGTTAGTGAAGTTTCTTTGAGGATAAATGGACATCAAGAACCGTCTGAAGAAGTGTTGCTGGATTTTGAAAATGATCACGTTGCACCTGCTTATCATCGCTTGATGACATTCATGGGGCGTGATGAGAATGTGATCCTGGTTTGCAAATATCTCAGCGGGATTTCTCGACGTTGTATCCGATCTACTACTTCTCGCTGGAACACCTAGATTTATTTACACAGTCAGACGTTGACATACATTTTCGAGCTCGAGTAAGTGCACTGCCAGCCGGTGTTACTGATTATCGAGTAATCGCTGTTATACTCTCAGACAAAACAGTGCTGCTTGAAGGTGTTGGTGGACGAATGAGTCATTAATATCCCAGTGGAAAACATGTAACTCGATTGCACGATTAGTAATTAAATCGCACATGATAGTATAATGTCATATCATCACGTTAATGTTAATCTGACTCCTGGTCAGATTAGAAAGCTACAATCAGCATTAGAAAATAACATGGACCTACCCCCCGGCGAATTCCTAGATGAGAAACAAAATTCAAGAAATTCAGAATGTTTGCCAAGTAATTCTTCAGCTGCTCTACGGTGAACATATTTATACTGATAACTTGTAAATTTGTTGCACACCTCTTCCTCAAAATCAACCGCGGGGAGTGCAAAATCAGCACCCACCACATTGTTGACATGGCGGGAAGGTGTGCACAAAGTTTTAGTTATTACTACATTTTTCTGTTGAATTTCAAGCTTTGGGCTGGTTCCCCCAATTATTAAATGAGAGTTTTTGCAACCGTCGACAAATTTGTCAGTCACGGGATTGGAACGCCAAATTCCACACGTCGAGTATGGAATTTCATAGCACTAACCTCTAGGCTACGGGACCTTCTTACTATTATGGTGGCGCTCACCAGTTATTATGTACTTTTGAGAGAGTGATGTATGTAAGGTGAAGTTGTTTGCATTTAAAACATGCAGAGTGGTGAGAATGTTGGCATACCTCTATGCTACTTTCATGTAATGTGGCTGACATTTCTTTGGATATTGTACTTTTGGAAATTGTAAATGATCTTAGCACACTGCTAACTAAAATGACTGCTCCCTTGTGCTCCAAAACTCAACCTGAATTTGTCTAAAGTACACTATCCTTGGCAGCTATTAAAATAGGGGAAAATGAATTTTGCCAGACTAGACAATACCAGCTTCTGAAAGTGCAATGAATGAATTACCAAATATATAAAATGCAAAAAAAGTTATCGGCTCTTTTTTTTACAATTTACCTCTGAAGTTCGGGAAGTGAAAATGAGCAAGTGGAGCTAGCACTCTTTTGAAAGGTGCACATCTGGAGTAAGGCCAAGCTGTATACTCTATAACCCATATTACACCCATCAATCATACATCAAAATAAAGGGAATTAAAGGTTCTTTGAACAATACCTAAGATATACAAAGTCTTTTTTAAATAGCCAGTATAACTAGTGAGGAAACCCGGGGAAATTCTTTTTCTTTAAAATTCTAACCCTATGCTAAATACGAAACTGTAGGGCGCCACCTATATGTTTCAGAAATTATTATGAAGTTACCAATACCTGGACAAGGATAACATTTTATAAGAATACTGCGGAAATACAGGACCGACCCCCCCCCCCAAAATAATATGATTGTGAGCCGCAGCCGTCACAGAATAGTATTACTCCGTGGGGAATCAATACTGCCTACCTTGACAGAGTCAAGGACAGAGTCAAGCGAGGCTACTGGATTGTACTGTTGAATCTTAAGGGAGTTATTTCCCTTTACCTTGAGTGTTTTCCAGAGTGAGATACTGAAATAATTTTATTTGTTGGTATTTCTTTGAAAATGTTGAGTTGGTAATATTATCTGGGACACGGCAAACCGAAGCTGGGAAAATACAGAAATATCTGGCAGCTCCATATATCGATGGAAACTCTATTACTTCGCCTGTCTGTGGATTTATAGATTTAACTGCTCTTGGGTGCTTCTTATTATTTCCATTATTTCCCCGTGCAGAAATTCTGACTCGGCGTAATAGCCTTTAGATTATTTAAAGAATCATTCTTTGGATCTAAATCAACGTGATCAATCACAAAACCATCTTTTGATCAGGCCATTTTAACACTCATACACAAATCTGTGGATGTAATACCTTTTTTCCCAACAGTTAATCTGAGATAGCCGGTATTAGTAACAGAAATGACCGATCACTTTAGTCGACAGTTCCTAATCACACCAGCACGCGAAGCGACGCCTGATAATTCTTGATGATAGGATCTGTTACAAATTCACCGACGCTATTTCCTTGCTCCATTTATATAGTAATATCACTTGTCTAAATTATTATTTTATTACTAGAAAAAATATGTCGGATGCTATCCGCGTTGAAGCTAGCCCGAAAATCTAGCGAGATAGTCCCCCAGCGCTTTTTATAGGAGATTCAACACCATCAATTTTAAAAATCATAATACCGTTTCAAAGCTCTGTATTTTCTACCTCCACACGTTACGCACAATTGCGTTTGCCCACTGACTCCCTTGTTACACTTCAAACATGGTTTTGGTCCCAGACTCATTCGTCGCACACTTTGCAGGTGGTATGCACAGAAATCCGTTACACAAGCCTTATTACAAGGAGTTGTAGATCAAATCATCAACCACTTGCAACTATTCTTTGCTCGAATCATTATATATTATAAATTGAAGTTTAATTTAAATATATATTTGCCTTAATTATATGATGAAGGAATTTACAAGATTATCTGCGATCAAGCCCTCTCAAGCTGGATTCGATCTTGTCAGAACAACCCCTGACTTGCCGAGGCGAGCTCTGGTTAATGTTGATTCTGATTTGACGAATCAGACTCTAATTAATCGTATCCGTGAAGCCAAGAGAGAGTTTCGCAACGATGGAGCGGCATATGTTTGGTCAACATTCAGAATTAGGCAAGACCATAACCCCCAGATTGATGATACAATGAATGACCAGCGAGCAAGGACAAACATTAATTATCTAAACGAACAAAAATATCTTTTTAGAATAAAATTTATCGTTGCTCTACCCCTGGTAATGCCAGGAGCGGCAGACGCCGCCGACGTAACCTGGATTATCCGTGACAAACGTGACCTTTTTCGAGAATCACACCGCACTGGGGATGTTGCCACGTTAAGTAAAAAATCCAAACCGGGAATGCTGACGGTTATCGACAAACCATATTATGAGCGAGCATACCCTGTGACGGCGATTGTTTATACGATATATCCACTGCATGATAAACCTAGAGTTGATGATCTTCGACCGATGAGAGTTTCGATCGTTAGTGATCGTCTGAATTGTGTTGCCGAAAGAGTCACAGAAAATTTTACAAACGCGTTACGGGAAATGGTCTAACAGATCTGAGACGCAAAAAAAAATAAATAAATAACTAAATAAAATAAATGAGTGGGCTGAGCGCGTTAGAGAAAACGGAGCTACGATCAGAGACGTTGCTGAATTGGAAAAGAAATTAAAATTTCCAATAAGGGTGAAGCCACTGACCGGCGAGTTTTTGTACGAATCAAAATATAAATCAATGGGAGCTTCGATAGAGATCGTTGATCATAACGCGCACGCGTGGACGTCGGACGTAACATTATCTCCACGAACTCTGTTAAATTTTATGACGGTGATATGTCCGATTTTATCAGAAATAACAGCAAGCGCGACCCCGTGTCCGCGTGGCTGTTTCAATGTTCCGAGTATAGCTATTATGATCAGTTTGTGCGGCCTAATGGCGATCTTTATCGCACTGAATCTCTTCATTCAGAGATGACAAAGCCTGTGTTGAAATACATGAACGATACTGATGTTATTAAACGATTACTCAGTAATTACTTCACCGTTTCGTCAGTTGCTGCTCACTTTGCTCAGAAGGAAAGCTCATGGAGGCCAACACGGTTGGAATTTCTTGAAGATATACAACGCAGTTGTGTCGAACACGGACACGGCGGATTGTGGAATACTAAAGACAATTCTGGAGATGTTATCTCAGTTGATATAGCTGCATGTTACCCCGGAAGCTTTCTCGGAAAGGGCGCGTGTGCTAAGTATTTTAAACGATTTGGATATCCAACACACGAGCTGACTCAGGTTGCGATAAATGGATCCTTGCCAGATTTCGACTTAACTGGATTCGCGTGTATTGAGTCATTTAAGTTTGCATCCTCACCGATCAAATCGGAGTGCCTCCATCCGGTTGTCGCTGTTTGGTTTGGTCGTCATTTCAATAAATCCGGAGATGATGATGGTGCAAAACATGGTTGGGCTCCAATAGTGTTATTGCGATACTTGCTTGATGCAAAGATGCTGATATCGTTAACCGTGAGTGAAGCAATAATATCTTATCGCCCACAAAAACAAATCTGGCTACCAAAACTTCTTGGAAGCGAGAGATTGGCCCTTGACAGCGTCAAGGATGACCATAATGAAGTTGCTCTTGGAAAAGAGCTGGGCAGAAAAATAATTGGGAAATTTACACAAGGAACATCATATGATCATAAGCGGCATTGCACAAGATTAATCATCGACGATGCTGAGTTCGATTTCATAATTGCTGATACAACAGACAAAAATATATTTGTAGATCGAAGCAATGTTAACCTATCAGATCGAACCAAACTAGACACAATTGTGAGCTACATTGATGATGACTCACCACAGTTTACTCATTTAAGATCTTCGATGTTAGCGTATGTTTCGATAAACTTATTATCGATGATAAACAGATTTCACAAGGAAGCTGTTAGAGTCGCCACAGATTAATTTTATATCAGTAAAAAGAATGCAGGATTGCTAAATGAATTACAGATTGGCGTTGATGCACCATGGGGCGAGTGGAGAGAGAATAAAAAAAGATACTCAGTTATTCTGAATCTGCCGATTATAAACCTGTTGAGATATATTACAAAAATAGTCAAATTCACAGCCATCATCAGCACCATCGGTATATGATCCCGTGGCCAGACATACAACCGTTTATCTCAACGGACCTGGCGGTTCTGGTGAAACAACACGTGCGATTGAATTATTTCGGAATCTTGACATGATTGTACTAACTCCAACTCACCGACTCGCCAGAGAGATGAAAGAAAGTGGGGTTAAGTTTTATACTTATCACATTTTCTTTCGATGGAAGGGAGATGCGTGGACACCTGATCGAATGGGTGAGAAATATATTCCTAAGATCATTATCTGGGATGAGATATGCACGGTATCCGTGAACGTAATGAAAATGTTTCTTGATTGGTTATTGACTAGGAATACTGCTGTATCATGTGTGGTGATCATGATCATCCACCACCTTTTGTCGGCTCATCTCGGCATGACTGGTTAAAAAAAATTTGTAGAGGAGATATTTGATGATCACCGGGCACTTGATTCGACGCTGAGGGAGTTCAAGAAGTTAATCAGACTGCAGCCAGATAAGATTCAATGTGAGATAATGCGTAAGGTAATTCCAGAAACAACAAACGACGATTTTTGGAATTTGTGGAGGCCTGCTGATTTGATAGTTGCAAGTCGGAAGATAGTTCGTGATTCACTTTAGCAGCAATTATTTCTGTTACATAAAGAAAAAATTTCAGATCAACCTGTGCCATTGTGTTGTCGCCCAGCAGATGCACGTAAACAAAATATTGATGTTGCGATTCCTGGGGCCAATGAGAAACAAAAACTTATATTAAATGATATTGTTTTGGTTCCGATTGATGTTGTTGAGAAAGCCTTAACACAGCCATTGTGCTGAACTTTAGGATATGCAATAACAATTCATTCATCGCAGGGACTGACAATCAGTGATACCAGTATTTGGATTGTCGATGATCGTATCAAATGGTGGAATCTAGTTTATCTGGCAATATCTCAAGTCAGAAGAATGTCCCAGCTACGGAGAATTGTGCTCGATAACTGCACCATTGTGGATAATAATCAAACTCAGGGCAATGTCGATAAAAAAAATTGGATGTTTACCAGCGATGTGACAAACAAAATAAGCGCTTCTTCGATCTTGATGTTAAGTTAATCACTGTGCTTGCCGTAACACAGTAATGTTGTGGTAGTATTCTCCTAATGACCCACGACAATTTACCGTGGATAGATTTAATAGTAGTCTCGGTCACACACGCGAAAATAGGATGCTGACAGGTCTTGAGTGTAATCGACGTCGAGGAGCTTGTGTCCTGCTAGCGAATCATCCTTCACAGAAGTGAAGACGGTGGTAATGTGTATCTTCAGGAATTACTTGTAATTGTTCACGTACAAATCCACGTTGAGGAGCAGTTGAATATAGTTTGTAGATTGCAGGTCTACACTTGGATCTTACCACGATGGAAATTTTATATGTGGTTACACTCCAGATTGGGACAGTCGCTCTTTTTTTTTTACCCCCTCCCTTATGCTCCCCCTGCTCATGTAAATATCTGACAGTCACATTACATAATACTGGTTGTTCTGAGAAAGAGTCATGTCGCTTAAATGGTATGTGTTTCTTCGAGATTGCATTGATGGGGGTCATAGAAATTCCATTATTTAACGCAGATATCACACTTGGTAGTCTTGCAACTCGTTCACGAGATCTCTTGTCCGCCTGGACTTTGTTAGGGATATTTCCTGCGCATACTGATATCCAAACAATCGCTCAGCAAGTGTTCGATTAAATCGCTCAACGATTGCCTGATCGCGATGAATTGCGGTGTGCTATCGTCTGATTTTGATGTTACTGCACCAAGAAAATCTTTGTAAGGATCAGCGTGTAGCAACTGTGGCCATCGCAGGCGGCCACGTTGATAAATTCGTTCAAACGCAGATGCAACTTTAGTTGCTGTCTTTGTTGACAGTGGTTCTGCTTCTTTATATCTACTTGCAACGTCAACTACATTCAACGCGTATTTGTATCTGCGCGATGGTCGTCTACCAGTTTTAATAGTATCATGTAGTAAAAACAAAATATCTGCCTGATGAACCTCATTGGGAGTGAATGTGCTGAATGTTTTTTTAGGTGGTGGTAGATAAATTTGCCATACTGCCTGTCGTGCTATCCAATCTGCAGCAACAGAACGTTCGAAACCTGCTTCATTAGCAAGTTTACTAATCGCTGCTCTACCCCTCCAATATCCTCTTGGGCTATAATAAGCTGAGTCCATATAATAGTTATCTATGATTAATTACCGGCCCCTAGCACTAGTTTATCTTTCATCGCAGATCTTATCAAAAAATTAGCAAGCGATTCTCTGAGAGATTTATTTTTTACAGACTTTAGAGTGTGAATCAACTTCACGTTCGCAATATGTCGTTGTTCTAGATCTGGATTTTTATACGCGACATCATGAACGTTGCCCGCTTGATCAATCGCATTTATTGGATACTCTCCATGTCTTGGTTGATCTTTCTCGTCAAGTCGGATATCACGTAGGGTTCCAGGACCACAATAATTATATACATGAAGATGCTTCTCGCCAGGAAACTTAGCCCATGGAGACCCTGGTAATTTTCCCAGTGAAGCAGCGATATCTTCACCTGTTGCATGAGAGATCAATTTGTATTTTTCTATACCACATTTCACACACTTGCCTGTAAGTGCACGCTTTTTATTCCTCGTCGTTATTGTTTTTAATCCACTGGTATTGGTGGGTGCTCTGCATCGAACACAATATAAATTGTATTACTTATTATATATTTCTACAACATGAAGTCATTAATTTCTCAGCGACACGAAAGCAAGAGCCAGTCAAGCACCATCCAGCGCTACCAAATTCTATCAGACCAATTATCATAGGTCCATCTGGGTCTGCTAAGACGCAATTGTTGCTTAACCTGATAATGACATGGCTCAAGTGGGATAAGTTGTATTTAGTGGCACCATCTGTAGATGATCAGCGATGCTACGACGTGCTTAAAGATTTTAATGAAAATGCAAAGTTGTTGGACGAGGACGGCAATGATATTATTGATTTTATCACCGACATCAACTATGCGCCGTTGGTAGATGATCTCAACGAAGGCATCAACAATCTCGTAGTATACGATGATGTGATGCTAGACAAACAATCAAATCCAGCTCGGATATTTTCCCGAGGCAGACACAAAAACACCGATATTATATGTTAATCAGCGATATGCGCAAATACCTAAAGTGATCAGAGATAGCTGCAATCTTCTGGTTGTCTTTAATGGTGTTGATACCCACACACTAAGAAACATCCACCAGACTTGGTGTTCAGGGGACACGGATATGATTAAGTTTAAAAGCTTCTTCTCAAAAGCGCAAGAGATTCCTCATGGATTTATCACGATAAATTTACATGATCCTCAGTCGCGATATCGCATAGGTCTCGATAAAATTTTTGGTTGAGAGATCTGTCACCTGACCGTTACTTTTTTTTACCACACACATAGCAGCTGAGAGAGTGACGACCAACAGTGAATGTCCCGGATCGATAAACGAGGACGCATACAAATTTGACACACAAGCGTCAAGAGAAAAAAAAAAATAACAAAAATGTGCTAACCCTGTAGAGGCCTCGGTTTATTGCAACCCGGTTAGAGATCTCGGTTTAGCGTTATTGACGCTTGTGTGTGTCATTTTCGTAGGAAGTTTTATTTTCACAAATGGACTGTTCTAGAAAGTGGTCTGTTCATGCTCTCTGCTGCTGCTGCTGTGTGTGTGTATGCGCGCGCCTTGGTTCCTTATTTGAACTATGCTATCTATATCTGTTTGTCATATATATATATATATATATATATATATATATATATATATATATATATATATATATATATATATATATATATAAAATA
>JAECUM010006265.1:0-56912 GCA_016617855.1 Megalonaias nervosa
GGTAATGAACTATTTACACAAAGGAACATTGTATTTACTTGCAGAAATTTTCAAGGATTCTAGAGAACTTTAAGACTTGACAAACGTAATGAACTATGAAACATTATCTTCAGAACTTTCAAGAAACTACAATAACTTTATGATTTGAGATAGAATTAAAAACTTGTGAGTTTTTATTGACAAACGGACAACTTCTAGACTTTCAGACTGCTCACTATGCTTATGCTATACTTTCTAAAGCTGTTAAAAAATATTAAGACCATGTATAGATTTCAGATTTAATATTAACTCAAAAGTTTGTACAAATCAACATGAATATAGAAATAACGATAACTTTAAGACTTGAGATAGAACTTAAAAACTGTATTAAGAAATAAACTTTAAAGTTTGCAAATTAACATTAATGACAATTAAACTACGTCAAAAAAATAAGTGAATTATTTGAAATGAATGAGGAAAATAGAGGAAAATTGTGCAGCACGTGCACACCGTACTCACGGTTGAGAGCACAGATTGTGCACGTGCGCCATGAGTCTAAGGAACTTGCCTATCGAGCAGCTTATGCTACTATATGTAGACTAGTTCAAAAACTAAATTTCTACCTCCTTTTAATAAAACGGAAAAATTACTAATACGGAAACGAACTATAAATCAAGCAGCAGAGAGGGTGAACCCTACAACTTTTTCCGAGGGTCCGTTAGCAAATATAAAGGTTCCTACGAAGGGCGAAAATAAGGTCAATAACGCTAAACGAATCCGCTAACCGAACATATTTCAACGACAAAAATTGATGGGGTTAGTTTGATTTTGTTACTCGTTCATTGATATATTTTATTTTCAAATTTTAGGCGTGTTTTGTTTGCGTCTTACACTCATTTTTTTGTGTCAGCCCACCCTCTCTGCTGTTGTAATTAAACCATTGCGTTATATCAATAATGATTGGTGAAGCTCACTCAGAAAGATTAGCTCGAGAGCGACTAGAAGCAATCAAGAAATTTCTACCTGTGCGTGATTTTGCCAAACAACAATTACAAGAGCGTCAACGAACACAAGAATTGTTTACAGAATCCGCAGAAGAATTATTTAAACCAATTACTGAAACCACTAAAGGTATTGTTCCTGTATTGAAAAAGACCGCTGAATCGACTGAGAAAATAGCGGAGCGAACTTAAAAAACAAAAAAAATTCTACGAGAACTTCCGGATAAAATAGCCACTGCGATGCCAACCCCGGAAATGCCTAAGGATGAAGACCAAGCGGAAGATGTTACTCAACAAGAACCAGAACAAGCACGAGTCAGGGTTAATATGTCTGATAAATTTACCGAAGATTCTATTAATTATATTAAAAATTCCAAAAATATTAAAAATTTAGCTTTTATTGCTGTTAATGGTTATAATGATCGAGTACGATTTTTAAACTCTGAATACGCTGATGATCCTGTAAGTAGCGAAAATTGGTACAAATAGATATTTCGCATATACTATGACGTTGATCAAGTTCCAGGCGACAATCCAAATTATATAGAATATCTTCAGGCAATAGATGAACATGTGAAGTATTCGCAGTTATCAATAGAAGAACGATATCTATTTCTACAACAACAAAAAGAACGAGAACAACAACAAAAAGAAGAACTAGAACAACGAACACAACATAGACGACAACGACTATCATCAATAAGACAACCACAATCACGAAAAACATCATCCAGCGATGAAACATTTTATTTCCCAGAAGGATCTCCAGATGATAAAGGCGCAACTGGAAGTGGTATTAATACTCGAGGAAGTGGTCTTGTTACTTGTCCCGGTAATGTCCTTGCCGACGTGGATAGATTAGAAATTTTAATCGGTGGGAAACGAGCTGGTAATAATTCTCCTGAAATTATCAACGAAATCTCATCTATTTGTCAACGATTATTTACCGGTGGCATCATGGATATTAACGTGTGTCGGTCACTCATTAATGAAATTACCGATGATTATTACAGTGACTAAGTCACTGATTAAACAGTTAGATATAATTATTATAATAGATGATCATACACGCTGCTCAACGTGGACCAACCATGGTCAGGGTGGTAAATTCAAGATTACCTGTATGCAAGAAATTCTACGGAGATGGACTCGGTGATGTTGTTAAGGGTTTATTTTCGAGAATCGCCCCGAAAGCAATACCGATTGTAAAGCAATTAGGCATGAAACTCATTGACGTTATTCGTGAAAAAGACATTAGTACTGTTGGTGACGTTACTAGTAAAGTATTTTCTGCAATCAAGGATAGACTAGCACGATTAATACATAGACCGCAAGCGGTCCGACCTCAGCCAGTAAAATTACCCAGCACTGAAGTGATGCCTGCAAGTGTTAGTAAAATAATAAATCAAGCCGCAAATCAAAAATTAGTAGAGTTAGCTGTTGAAAAGGAAAAAAATGTAGCAGTAAGTATGATAGCGGGAAGTGGTCTTTCTGAAGTGCTTTCTTCCCAAAATGGTCTTCAAAAACTTCGTCAAGATAAACTTCGTCAACTTTATCGAGATAAACATCTCCGAGACAAACTTCTCCGTATTAAACGAACAGTACCAACATAAGGATGTTCAAACGTATATCATCTGATCCCGCATTTGACATGGATACGCCAGTTCTCAAGGATGAGTCTGTGCGTGATTATCAATATTATTCTTACGATGCGCGAATGCCAAATCAATGCGGACGAATTGAATTACAAGTTCAAGATACAAGTAGATATTTCTTACCCGCTGAAGCATTTATCGAAGTAGAAGGTGAAATTTTAAAAACAGATAATACTGAATACGGAGAAAATGTTAGTATTGGTTTTGTTAATTATGGTATCATGGCGTTGTTTGACAGCGCCACATACATGATCGACGGAAGAAATATTGAATCAATTTAAAAAGATGTTGACGTTGCCACGACGATACTTGGCCTTGCAAGATACAGCGACGATTATTCAAGATCAGCTGGTCCATCAATGATGTTTTCCAAGGATACTTCTAATGATCCCGAATACAACCAGTATGAAATAGGACAACCAAGGAACTTTGCTAGAAATGCCAACGCGGTTGTACAAAGTATGATTATTAATGTCGATCCAGATTTCAACTTAGGATTTTTAACACGTCGAAAAATGTTGCAGGGTGGAGAAAGGAGATTTTCTTGCGCGATTCCACTATCACATATTTTTGGATTCTGCCGACACGTACGAAAGGTCATTTTTGGAGCCAAACATACAATTGTACTCGTACGAAAAGCAACCAACGATGATTCAATATGGCGACACGCCGGTGATGCTGGTAAAGTAATTCTTACAAAACTTTCATCATGGATGCCAGTAATGACTCCATCGATATCTGAAGAAGATCGGTTACTCTCCTTCATGAGCAGCGGCTGCAAGTCGACGCTATCGTGGTTAACAACAACCACAGATGCTATTCAAAGCACAATTAATGGTTTATTTACATGGCAAATAGCATCACAACAGGGTATCTTTGCGCCGCGACATCTATTCGTTGCGTTTCAAAATACTGCACGAGTAAATAGTCAAACGGCTAGCGCAGTGATATTTGACAAACTCGGTGTTTCCGAAGTTTCATTGCGAATAAACGGACATCAAGAACCGTCGGAAGATATTTTGTTGAATTTTGAGCTAAATCATGTAGCGCGTGCATATCATCGATTGATGTCGTTTATAGGGCGTGATCAAAATATTGATACTGGTTTACAAATATCACAGCTAGATTTTACACATTTATATCCGATTTATTATTTTTCACTGGAACATTTGGATTTGTTTAGACAGTCCGTCGTTGACATACATTTTCGAGCTCGCGTTAACAGAAATGTTGGAGATGTTCCTAATTACAGAGCAATCGCCGTTATACTCAGCGATAAAACAATGTTACTTGAAGGTGTTGGTGGCCGCATGAGAGTCGTTGATGCTCCCGTAGAGAATATGCAAGCGTTAATTTACAAATCAAATATATATCATAAATGTCATATCATCATGTTAGTGTCAGTCTGACCCCGGGTCAGATTAAGCGATTACAATCGTCGTCGGCATCACGATGCGGAACAAAAATATCATTAAAACAAGAACAAATGAGCGGTGAAAATAAATTATCGTTGACCGAACGTCAGTTTAAGAGATTCAACGAAGCTAAACACGCCAATAAAGGAATACGATTAAACCTTCCCGTGGGTGCAATCAAGGATACTATTAAAACCGGAGGAATATTTCCCCTTCTTGCAGCTATTCCAGCATTAATAGCCGCAACCGCTCCAGCTATTGCAAAAGCTGCTGCGTTACGTGCAGTTGGAACAGCTGCTGGAATGGCATTAAAGAAAGTAACAGAAAAGGGATTAAAAAAAGACGACGACGAGGTCACGGTCTGAGACTTCCAGGGTCTCGACCAAACAACGTTTGGGGAAAAGGATTAAGAATTCCAGGAACTCGCTGATTTTTCCGACGATAGTTCCACTATCGAATTTTGATTTACTTGATGCTGCTACGCGATTAAATATACAAAATTTTAGAGGTGTTTTTATGCGTGATCAATTACCGAAAAATCCAAATCTGTCAGAAACAGGTATTATTAATCTCGATAAAAGCTCTGGTAGTGGCACTCACTGGGTTGCATATGCAATTGATCCACGGGGTATTATTTATTTTGATTCGTACGGACTGGCACCACCAAAAGAATTTTTAAAATACGTCGGCAGAGTGCAAAGCACTCCGGTGCAAAGTACTGCACTTCAAAGTATTCCACTTTGGTATTCAACGCTACCAACACAAACATTAACCGACCCGCCGATATGTGGCCATGAAGCACTAGCAGTACTTGATGATGTATCAAGATCAATGAAACCACCTCATAAAGCTGTACATGAATATACCATCATCAGGCATAGCCGCGCATAAATGTTTTAAACAGACATTGGTAAATATAATGGTTGATATTTATGGAAGATCTTCTACTAGTGCTCGAACCGGCAAGAGCAAAGAAGATATCGATTTATCAAAATACGCCACCAAAGACGATCTTGCCGATATCATGAATTTATCTGGAGTTGACCGAGATGAAGTTGTTATTTTTCAGGATAAATTCGGTGTTTTAAAGACAAGTAATATCAAGTGGATCGATATAATTCGTAGAGTTCTTGGTGCTACCACGGACAATATTCCAGTATTTACTGACGGTGGTAGAATCAGAGACTCAGATGTATCAATCGCAACTATCAGAGATGAAATTAAAAAACGTGTCGCTGATCGTTTAAAATCCACAGGTGATACAATGACAGATGCACTTAACATGAATGGAAATAAAATCGTTGCTTTAAGAGAACCAGCAGGTAATGAAGATGCCTCAACAAAGAAATATGTGGATGATAAAAATATTCCTACCGATGATAAAGTAAATACACTTCGAGCCGAGTATGACGTTCATGTAAATATGTTTACAAATACTCGTAAAAAGTTTCAAAAACTTAATAAAACCGCTGAAGAATTCTTTGGAAGTCCACCAACCGTTGACATAAATCTCAAAGATATAAATACGAGAATCAGCGATATTGTCAGTGGATTCCTAGTATCATTGAAAAAACCAATCTGATTAAAATTCCACACAAACAAATTAACAACATCACGTACACGGTGGCGTCTGGGGTATCAACGTGGACAACGCGCGATAACACTCTCGAATATACCGCAGAAGTAACTGGGTTATACAGGCTGTCCATGCATGGTTGGGAAATTACTGCGGCCACTTCATCATCACCGAATGTATATCATAATTCTCTACTGGTGATGCTAAACAAGGACACCAAAGAAACATTTACGTTGACATCAATGGAAATACCCCCGAGACGTTACTGGTGGTGTCTGGAATTTATCACTGTCTTAGACAACAACAATTAAGTATAATGATAGACGTTAACAGATACAGATACGATCAAGTAACAACTTGCCAGAATAAATTAAAATCCATCATCGACAATTATACAACAAAAATAAAGAAATATCGTAGACATGCGGTTGTCGTTGATATCATGGTTTATTCGGTTTCTACGCTAGTTGCTGGAACCGGCGTAGTATTAGCATCGCTAGGGACGATGACAGCGCCGATCATTGTAACAATCATTGTTTCATCGTCAACCACGATCGCTGGAATATTCAATATTATCGCGAAAAAAGATAAATACGTGTACAAATGAAAAATTGAACGAGTACACGATGAAATTACACACAGCAACGACTGCATATTCTAAATTATCATTGATGATTTCTTCGTCGCTTAATGGTGGAATAATACCTGACGAAGAATTCAGTATTATAATAAAGATCTACAATGAAGTATTTGATGAAAAAATTCCTGAACAGGATTTAAAACAATAATAGTATAATAATGTCAACGTTCGATCAGCGATCACAGGAATTATTACAACAGATCGTCACTAATACTGCTCCGTTAAGAACCACAATGATATCGGCGAGTTCAACTAATCCTGAATTCAGTATTAATTTTCCAACTGCAATACCAGCTTCCGAGATAGCATTAGCGCAATTACGGGTTTATTATAGTTGGCCAAATATTAGGTCAACGTCGTTTGGTGGTCTTCCGCAGAATAATTCATTAGTATTTCCAAATAAAAATAAACCCGATGGAACACCAGATTGGCAAGTAGTTAGTATTCCAACGGGTAGTTATCAAATAGAACAGATCAATGAAGAATTCCAACTCAGAATTAAATCTGTTACGGGACGCGAATCAAAGATTGCTATTACCGTCCACGAGCCAACACTTTCTTCGGCGATCGAAATAAATTCTCCCGATTACGCCGTTGATATTTATCAGTCTTCGATCAGATCAGTGTTATTATGACCAGATATTCAACCTCCGTATGAAGGTCCAACACAACCACGTATAGATGAGTTTTTGACGACGGAGCAAAAATTTATGAAAACACCTGAATACAGAAAAAAATATCCATGGGACGTTGGTGAATATTTTATCGCCGATGATGAACAAAAATATTTTTATTACCAGATGTTTATGATATAAAGAAAAGGTCCAGGTATGTCTGTTAGTACTGGTGCAGTTGAGTTATTTGACCCAGTTATAGATGATTTTAATAAAATTCATGAACACGTAAAAAATTTAATTATTGATTTAACAAAAAATTACAACGAAGACGTAAAAAAAATATTATTGATTCAATTAAGCATCTAAACGCAGTAATATCTGACTATACACATATGATAGATGTGGTAGATGAAAACGCTAAATTGCTGAAAAAGTATTTATTAAAAATTATGGTATTGATGCCTTGCTTAGACGTTTCGATACAAAAACAGCCTTAACAGGATTTCACGATTATAATGTTATCCCCAAAATTGAACTTAATATCGCAAATATGTTTTCCGCGATCCTTGAGTCATGGAAAAAAGTAGCCCTACCAGCGAGTATTTCCGATACAATAATAATCCATATAACGAAGGTCGTCATGTCTCACCGGGTATCGTTAATATCACATCAACGATCGCTGTCAATCTAGTATGTGATGTTATCGACGGCAGTTATCAAGTCGGTAACGAAGTCAGTGACAAAGTCACCGGTGAAAAATCCAATCAGGCCCAACAAGGATACATTCTGTATTCATTCACACCTCAAGTCCCACCAGGTTATTTGATTGTATCAGAACCAATCAATATTGTTTATCTGCGATGTCATAGTCGTCTTTTATCACGGATACATTTTAAACTTACTGACCAGTCTGGCCACTTACTCGATCTGAGGTCAGAGTTGTTAAATATAAACTTGTATGTACGCTCATAAATGAGCGTCATCTTAAGATCTTGCGTTCGTAGCGACACCGTCAACGAGAAACAAAAAAAAAGGAAAAATGTTCTGAAATCTATCGCGTTACGGTGGGTCGACCAATGTTGAGTGGACATGATACAACAATCATTTTGACGATCTGAGGCCTCTATCATTGTTGGCGAAGGTGTACAATCATTATATATTTATTATGAAATGTACACTTTTGCCACTTTGTGTCATCGGGCAGATTTTGTGGGAAAAAAAATAATTTATTTATATTGTGAAATCTAACGCGTTACGGTCTGAATGTGGCTGGGACAACTTTACAGGTGACAATGGTAGCTTCGTCGTCGTTGTCACTGGTGACGAAGTCATTGGTGACTTTGTCATCATGGTCAGAGTCACACTCAACGTCTTTATCTTTAGCCAGTAACTCTTCCGCGTCTTTGTTCAGCAACTCCGTCATCGACATAATATCTCTCAGCTGTTTTATACGAGCGTGTACGAGTCTTTTCGTTTCGTATTCGTGAGGTAATTCTAACCTAACCTTTTCGATGGCTCGGGATAACGGTACAAATAATTTCACTTGCGTATCCATGATTGCTGCCAGCGATCGTAACATCGCCTGTTGGATCACCTTTATGAATCTATAATGGGAAGGCAAAGTATACCTATTTTCTGACTTCCGAAATTGCAATGATTCAAAATCACTCATTATTTTTTTCAGGATCAAGTTGTTCAGATATTTTTATACCGTCATGTTGTAATTTTTTAATAGCAGAAATAATATCATTAATATTTTCGTAGTTCATTATATAATAAATATTTCTTTAAAATAAAAATAAAAATAATAGTCCTCAGAGAGGACTTTTTTTGTTGAGATAATTGTATGATTACGATTATATATACATATGATTGTATGATTATGATTATATATACAAATGATTGTATGATTATTATTATATATACAAATGATTATGAACGGGGGAGACTTGTCTACGTCCAACAGATTTTGTACACTCTCCCCCCATACACAAACCCTGGGGAGTGCAATAGTACACCCACCACGTGGTGGTATGATAGGAGAGTGTATTTTGTCTGTTGTGGATTTCGAGGAAATTCTCCGGACCCCCCACCCCCAAATATAATAGCATCTGTCGCCGAATAATATATCTTTAGCATTTTTGGAAACTCGAACACGCAGAGAGTTTCCACAGTGGATCTGCACGCAAACGCCTTAACCCCACGGCTATCGGAGCTCTTATGAATATATAGTTAAATTTAAGTATATAACTATTCTCACTGTCTCACACGTGATAACTCTGGACTCGTATTTAGCAGTATATTCTGATTCTGAATAAAATCTGCAATTTTACACATTTCTACAGTTTCTGCCTTGTTAAAATATTGTATTTTCAAGCCTCTTCATGCAGTCAAGGCAGAACTATCTAGCAATGAATGCATGGATCGATATTATTCTGGTATATTCCGCCTACTACAGAACTGAGTGGATTCATTCAGTATAGTAACAACGATACATGTAGGCTGCTGCGATTGATATGTGTACAATATAAGCCTATGATATAATATCACGGCTGATGTATCTATGTTCTGTTTGAGGATATATTTTCTGCAATTAATACTTCCATATAGTTGAGATATCTGGACTGGAGAGATATTTAAGCTTTACGATTAGACTGTAGTACCATAACTGCTCAATTACTTTATCAGTGATGACGGATTCTTATAAATGAAAATAAACGCGTGGTTATGTATAACGCAATAACAAAAAAGGGAGACAACTACTTGATTGCTCTATCAGCGATGACGGATTTATCTCGCTTCATTGTACATACCGGAACGTGATCCTTTGTTCGAATTTTTTCGAAAATGCTGATTTAGTAATATTATCTGCCACACGTTGTACCGAACTCGGTATAATATTAAAATATTTACCAGCCGCGTATATCGATTGGAATATAATTTTTTCACTTGTCTCTGTATTAGTGGAAATAACTGACCTAGGAGTCTTGCAACTAATACCAGTATTTCCTATCTTACAATTTTGACTCTGTATGACAATTCGTAAATTTTCTAAAGAATTATCCTTCGGGTCTAAACTAATATGATCGATTACAAGTCCATCTTCGATTACCCCATGAAAACATTCAAATACAAACCTATGAGATAGATAAGTTTTCTTTCCATCACTAAACATGATATATCCAGTATTAGTAACATAACCGACTAGTTTTTTCAATCTGCAGTTTCTGATGACACCATCACGAGACGCTTCATAATTTTTAATGATAGGATGTGTAACAAATTCATTTTGCTCCATTTGTATATATAATATTATTTGTCTAAATGATTATTTTGAAATCTGGCCAGATAGTCTTCAGCGGTTTTTATGGGAGATTCAACTGACGACTTCTTATCATAATATCGTTTCAGCTCTCTGTATCTTTTACCACCGCATTGCATACATAACCGAGTTTCTCCTCTGACTCCAACACCGCATCGTAAACACGGTTTTGGTCCTAGACTACCTCTGCGAAAGCTTTGCATGTGTTGACCACAAAATTCATTTACGCATGATTTATTACAAGGAAGAGAAAATCCCATCATAAGCCATCTGCATCGATTGTTTGTTTGAATCATTATATATATATAATTAAAGTTTAATTAAACATATATTTGCTTTAAATATAGCATGGAGGAATTTGAGAGATTATCCACAATTGAACCTTCCACCGCAAGATTTGATCTTGACAAACTACCAAAATCTAAATTTAATTTTTCGATGCAAGATCTGGCTTCGATAAATAGTGATACAACCGATCGTATCCGTGAAGCCAAGAAAGAATTTCGCAATGATGGTGCGGCTCATACTTGGTCAACATTCAGGATCATGAACGACACCAAAGGTCTTGTTGTCGATGCTAGAATGCGTGACGAACGAGGTAAAAATACTATTAACTATCTAGACAATCAGCGATATATTATTCTAGTAAAATTTATTGTGCAGACAGATGATGACACTTGGATTATCCGTGATAAACGTGAACCTGTACGACTTCATACTGGAAATAATACTGTTACATTAAATAACAAATCCAAGCCATGAACATTGACTGGTATTGATAAACCGTATTATGAACGAGAGTATCCTGTAACGGCAGTTATCTATGCGATATATCCGCTAAATGATAAACCTAGTGTTGATAATCTCAAACCAATGAAATTGTCAAGGAGACTAAACTGTGTAGCTGAGCGAGTTATGGAACATTTCTCAAAAGCAATACGCGGAAACGGTTTAACTGATCTAAGACGTAAAAAAATAAATGAGTGGGCAGAAACAGTTAAAGATACCGGAGCATCTATCAGTGACGTTGCTAAGCTAGAAAATAAATTAAAATTTCCAATAACAGTAAAAACACTAACCGGAGAATTTTTGTACAAACCGAAATATACAAAAAATGGAACCCCAATAACAATCATTGATCATAACGCACATGCATGGACTGATGCTATAACAATATTTCCACGAGATAGAATAGTCACATTTTATGACGATTATATATTTGATGCTGTCAGCGATATCAGCAAGAATGATCCTGTATCTCTTTGGTTATTTCAGAATCCGTGAATTACGATCAATTTTTAAAACCTAATGGAGAGATTTATCGTAGAGAATCTCTCCATGAAGAAATGAAGAATCTTGCACAACGTCTTTGGCGTGAATATAATTCTGATGATACTGAAGTTGAACAATTACTAAATAATTGTTTTACAGTTCCATCAATTGCTGCTCACGCTACTCAGAAGAAAAATTTATGGTCGCCGACTAGAACAGAATTCCTTGAAGATGTTCAGAAAAGTTGTGTCGAATATGGACATGGTGGATTATGGAATACCCGATACGATCATCATAAAGTTATATCCTTTGATATGGTTGCGTGTTATCCTGGAAGTTTCTTGGATACGGAGAATGTTCTAAATACTTTGATCGATTTGGATATCCGACACATGAAATGACAAGAGTTACGATAAATGAACCATTACCTGATTTTGATTTAACTGGATTCGCTTGTGTAAAATCATTTACGTTTCGTAATAATCTTCATCCGATCGTTTATGCGTGGTTTGGTAGACATTTCTCAGAAAAATATTGGGTTCCGATGGTGCTATTACGATACATGCTTGATACTGAAATCTTAATGTCGTTGAGTGTAAGTGAAGCTATTATATCATATCATCCGCAGAAACAAGTTTGGTTACCACAAAAAAAGAAACATTCACCCCTGACAGAATCAGGAGATGAAGATTGGGATACAATTGATTATGAAAATAAAGTTGCAAAAGATCTCGGTAGAAAAATAATTGGAAAATTTACTCAAGGCGGTTCGTATGATCATAAACGGCATTGTACAAGATTAATCATGGACGATGCCAAGTTGGATTTTATAATTACTGATACAACGAACAAAGTAACATTTGTAATCAGAAATAATTCTTATTTGTCAGATGGAACCAAACTAGGTACAGTAGTGAGTTATATCGATGGTGAATCACCGCAATTTACTCCTTTAAGATCTTCTATGCTCGCTTACGTTTCTGTAAATTTATTATCGATGATAAATAGATTTCCTTGTTACGCTGTCAGAGTTGCTACGGATTCGTTTTATATAAGTAACGCGTACGTGGATTTGGTAAAACCGTTACTCGGTAGCGGCGAATGGGGATCATGGAGAATAAAACAAGAAAGTATACTTGACTATTCTGAATCAGCAGACGTTAATATCGAGGAAATATACTACGGTAATGACAATCAAATACCAGTATCAACATCACCATGTGTATTTGATCCCGTAGCCAGATATAAAAACATTTATCTCAATGGACCTGGAGGTTCTGGTAAAACAAGACGTGCTATTGGATTATTTCGTCGCGGTACTTCGGACATGAATGTGTTGACACCTACACACAGACTATCAAGAGAAATAAAACAACGAAAAGTAAACTCATGTACATACCATAGTTTCTTCAGATGGTGTGGAGATACATGGACACCTGAGCGAATGGGTGAGAAATATATTTCCAAAATCATCATCTGGGATGAGATTTGTACAGTATCATTAGAAACATTAAAAATATTTCTTGATTGGTTACTGACAAAAAATACTGCGATAATTATGTGTGGCGATCATGGCCAACCACCGCCTTTCGTTGGGCAGTCTCCGCACGAGTGGTTAAAAACGTTTGTTGATTATTAGGAAGAAATAATTGATGATCATAGAGCTATTGATGAACCTCTGAAAGAATTTAAAAGATTAATCCGACTACAGCCAGATAAAATACAATGTGAGATAATACGTGAAATAATTCCGGAAACTCCTGTGAACGATTTTTGGAATTTATGGAGACCAAATGATTTAATAATTGCGAGTAGAAAAATAGTTCTTGATGAATTGCAAGAGAAATTATTTCTGTTACACAAGGAAAGATTTCCAACGTTACCTGTACCATTATGTTATCGCCCAGCGGATACTCGACGACAAAATATTGAAGTTGAGATTCCAGGAACAAATGAAAAACAAAATCTTGTATTGAATGATATTGTTTTGGTTGATATTGATGTTGTTGAAAGCGCATTGAGTATGAATAACTCACCGTGGAAATTGGGATATGCCACAAGGACTAACTATGTCACAAGGACTAACTATTACTGATACAAATATCTGGATTGTCGATGATAGAATAGAATGGTCAAATTTAGTTTATCTCGCAGTGTCTCGAGTCAGAAGAATATTTCAACTACACAGGGTTATTGTGAATAATAACCAAACTGCTAGCGACGACAACAAAGTTGTTGTTGGTGTAATAAGAAAAAAAAACTATCTGGTTTATAAGCAATGTGACCAAAAAAAAATAATCGCGATTTTGATATTGATACTAAATTAATTATGACACTAAAACAACGACAGAATAATCATTGTGCAAGTTGTAACTGTAGTATGCTATGGGAATATTCGAGTAATAATCCAAGACAGTTTACCGTAGACAGAATTAATAGTGATCTTGGTCACACACGTGATAATGTCATATTGACATGTCTTGAATGCAATCGACGTCGGGGCGCTAATTTACAAAAGTGAACGTGGTGGTAATTGTGTGTCCTCAGGAATTACTTGTAATTGTTCACGTACAAATCCACGCTGAGGAGCATTTGAATCCAGTCTGTAGATGGCGGGTCTACCCGTGGATCTAACCACGCTAGAAATTTTATGTGTAGTCACACTCCAGATAGGATCAGTTGCTCTTTTTTTACCCCCTTCAAGTTCACCAGGTTCATATAAATACCTGACAGTCACATTACCTAACACTGGTTGTTTTGAAAAGTCACGTCGTTGTCCGTAACCATCGCTACGGGGTATATGTTTCCTTGTAATTGCATTAACAGGTTTCATAGAAGTTGCACGAGTAATCTCATTATTTAACGCAGCTATCACACTTGGTAATCTTGCAACCCATTCACGTGATCTTGTATCTGCCTGAATTATTTCCTTCGCATACTGGTATCCAAATAACCGCTCAGCGAGTGTTCGATTAAATCGTTCAACTATTGCCTGATCACGATGAATTGTAGTGTGTCCTTGTCTGACTTTGACATTATGTTTTCTCATCAGCGATGATACTGCACCAAGAAATTCTTTGCCAGGATCAACTTGTAGCAACTGTGGCCATCGTAATGGTCCTTGTTGATAAATTCGTTCAAACGCAGATGCAACTTCAGATGTTGTTTTTGTTGATAGCGGCTCCGCTTCTTTATATCTACTTGCAACGTCAACGACAGATTAGCTGTACACGTGAATGATTACTGATGCGTGGCCTGTATGCTTTACATGTGAGACCTCGCCTGCAATGGTTCATAAAGATGACTGCCTCTCCAAGGTTACTCAAAGCTTGGGTCAAAGGGTGACAATGATAATAGTTTCTGAAGAAAATTTTCAAACGAAATTTTTAAAAAAAACCCAACAACAAACCAACAGATCTCTGGTTGTATCAACTCATTATATTATATTATCTGTAATTTGATACCACAGAAAATAACGTTTTCTTTTTTTCTCGTTCTTTGTCGTTTCTGCCCTGTCACAGTATGTATGCATGTGGTTATATGGCATGTCAGCAGAATACTGGGTACATAGTGACTATTAAAAGATACGTTTTAAGATGTGAAGATAAATAAAGCAAGAAAAAAGACTTTTGTTAGGAAAGGGACAAAGACTTATTTGTCAAAATCACTTTGGTCGAAATTATTTTCTGCGTCATAATTAATGTTTACAACGCCCCCAAGGACACTGCTAAAAGCTACGTTAGAGTCTGCTATGTATTTGTTGATTGCACTATGGTTATCTAAGTGAATCAATCTAGTGATCGCTATATTCACTTGCTATTGCATACGTTTATACTGAAGAGCAAAGAAAACAAAACAGTATCAACAAATATAAGGTGAAATGTCTCATAGGTTGGAATTTGATGTCATCAGTCTTGTAGCTGGGCACAAGTAGAAGTCATTTGAGGGCTACAAGTAATGAAACAGGTTTCATAGGAGGCGATAGGAATGTTGTAACCAATATCATTTACAGAATGGAATAAGCTGAAAATGCTATATTATTACATAGTCGGTACAGTTTTCCTATAGTATGTGCAGTTTCAGAGTTTTTATATCAGAACGTGTTATATATCAATTATTATAATTTTGATTGGTCCAAATAAGCCCTTGAAATTATTGTGCAGTATTTTCTTTACTGACTGGCTGTGATCGTGGGAAAACCTTTTTAATCCCGCCTTCTGAATATTTTTTTGTTTTCAATGAACATTATGATGGCCATTTTTCGAGTCATGAAAGAATATCGGGAAAAAATGGTCTCGTCTATCTGAATAAGGCCCCACAGAGTTAGTTATGTCACGAATAACAATATCATCATATTAAAAATGGCGATAAACACTAAGACAAGAACAACAACAAGAAGTAAAACTAAGGATATTGCTCAGTTGATAGCGGGTGTGTAGGGTTGGGGTGAAGGGGGACGGTATACCTGTAACATAGAATCCACCCTATATACAAGCGTGGTATAAATGTTAACTTACAGAAGTAAATAAACTCACCAGAAGAATGGTAACATAAACCGGACTCCCTTCTGACAGAACTTCATCCAACTACTTCATATTTACGCGGTGATGCAAATCCGACTCGAAAAAAATATTTACGTCTTCTGTTCTGTCTACTGTTCCAAAATCAAATACCTCAAAACGTCCGGTAACAAACACATTACAGTAAATATGGGAATTTCTGCATCCAGTGATCCGCCATTTATATGAATATCGCAACAATGTAATATTTAATTGTGGAAGTGACATTTTAGGATACACATCGATCGTGTACTATAGGCCTACTCTGACAGGTAATGTGTACCCTATCAAACAGCTTGTTCTTTGGTTTAAAGTTCGTAAAATATGTATATTCTACATTAAAAAGCTAATAACAGTTCAACTCTGTGACTATATTTTGCGCGTAACAAATGAAAGGTCCATCGTCTGTCTGAATGAACGAAATTTTATTCGTTCTTCTTTCTATCTAATAATTTCCTTTGAAATAAAAGCTATGTGATAAAAGGAATCTCAGATGGGTAATGATTTAATATTAAATTTATGAAACTCGTTGAATAATGTCCTTCTTTTGCGAGCCTTTGAAAATTGAACATGCTGGCTATCAGTGTAGCCCTCTATGGAATTTTAATATTGAAGTAAGAATAGCTCTCCGGGTGGACAAATGGATGTTTCATTACAACGTGACTCTAATGAAAATGTGACATGGACAGTGTAGTCTTGTTTGTTTTGGCTGTTGTTTCAGACAGATACATACAGGTAAAAGATTCCTGACTAAGCTGAAATCTTATGAATTCGCGGACAAACTTGTATTTCTCCCGTGTCAAGAGCAGGTTGCGTAGAGTGAAAGTGGTCCCGAGAGAGTATGAAGGGGTAATACCGCCATAGTTCTATGCATGCATTTTCCATTCTTCCTTGTTGCGTTATTGTAAATAGCTGCTTGCCAGTGCCACTTTCATAATTCTATCTATGTATGTTGAAATATTTCGTAGATGCAAACTGTAATGGCAGTTTGCAAGTGCTACTCTCCGTCTGCATTATTGTAAATGGCTGCTTGCAAGTGCTACTCTCCGTCTGCATTATTGTAAATGGCTGCTTGCAAGTGCTACTCTCCGTCTGCATTATTGTAAATGGCTGCTTGCAAGTGCTACATTCACAATCCTAGTCATGAATTTTCTGTTCTTCATCGATGAGAACTGTAAATGGCTGCTTGCAAGTGCTTAGATCTACTTTCCTTCTGCGTCATTGTATCTTACAGTTTGCCAGCTACTGAATAATGTAGTTTGTCGTATGGCAAATGCTATGTCAGTTATTACAAGGGGTTCTTTTAATATTCTAGTTATAAACTTGCATATTAAAATGACATCATTCCAACTGTTTTCATACAGATTTGGCTTCGCAACAATGTAAATACTAAGTTTTATCAGTATCGTCTTTGTTGTCCAACTCGCCTCGCCAACTGTTGTCATAATGGGATACTAGAGTATTAGAATGGCATTATGATAACAGATGGCGCTCTAAATTTCTAAAGTTTTTCCTTTGCCAAAAAGAATGAATGCTCCCCACGGGAATTTAGATTGCTTTACGGCATTCATTTTGTGTGGCAAGCAACATATGGAATAAGACCACATTTAATAGTTCCGGTTCACTACCCACGAATGTAGTCCCAGTCTATGTTTGGAGCATTTTTTTCCTGTCTCCTTTTGGTGGTGATACAAGAGTTTAGATTTAAGCATTCTTAGTACGTATTTAAAGGTAAAATTGTTTATTCTTTAGAATACGAGCTTATAGTGTGGCTGTCTGTGTGTGTTTTGGCGACAGTGTACAGTGAGTAATAAGGTATTGGTGATGATCCGGAAGTGAAATCTGTGTTCCATTGCACGTTGGTTTGTTTACAGTCCAGTCTTTCAAAATAATGCTTGTGAACCTATGACAAGAACTTGACCGTGAAGTCATCTTTGAAGGAATTTTAGATTAACATATGATTTGTATTGATTGTTAGAAGTGGAAAGTTCATTACTGAGAAACAAATTTAGAGAACATGTAGTAAAGTTAATTGTGTTCTGGGTCCATATAAAAACTTATTAGATCTACGTGTCGAATAAACATAATATTATTGCAACTCTTTCAGTCCCTTTTTTAAAGGTGTACGTTAGCTACAATATTTTTTAATCGTTCTCTAAAACCATGTGCTTTCTCGAAGATCTAAGTGATTTATAGCACCTTACCAAAACAAAAACGCATACACTGCAGCAGGGTGGTCCATCTTCTTCAGCCTCAGTTTGGACACACTTAAGTATTTACTTTCACCTTTTAAGAAATCTACTTTTCATTACTTTGGAAAGTACGGAAAAGAAATGACAATCATATATTCCATCGTTCTCTTCTTAACGAGCTTTCAGCAGACCACCTCTGGTTGTAAAGATCGTATAGTACGTTACCTATGTTGACGCACCTCACAGACGTCTATCTTTTCCTGTGATACTATTGTACATAAACTCCGGAGAATATAATATATTTCAGAACAATATCAATAGCACATAAAAAAAAAGTTAATGGTAAAATAACATTTAAAAAAATATTAAGTATTCCTAAATATTTTCTTATTCTTATCATTATCTTCATTTTGGAACATATTTTGTCGCAAAGCTGAAATAATCAAATTGTGGAAAATCATGTTCGTATCATGATATGAAGGTTTACTTATGACTAGAAGTATTAGATGTAGTGTACGATTGTTTTCCAATACTTAATCTGCATTGTTAATGTACAGCACTTCAACTTTTGAATGTAGTTTGTTTGGGGTTTTTTTTTTTTTTGTCTGTTTTTTAACTTCAAAACTGGTTTGCATCCTTTAAAACGTGTCTCTAAAAAAAGGACAAAAAACATAATGTTACAGGAAACTACTTTTATTTATTGTAATTCTTACCATTATCAAACCAATTAAAAATAATAAATTCGTTAAAGAATTTTAAAAATATAAATATAGCAGACTTAGATTCTAATTATTCAGCTTCTTTTTGTCACATTAAAGATTTTTTAAAAAAGACTTTAAAAGAATTTTTGAAATATTAATGTAGTGACGCATGATTCTGGCTTATTAAGTGTGCCGCTCTTTGTCATATAAAGTAGTTTACTTAGAATTACCTATAATGAGAGAGAGAGAGAGAGAGAGAGAGAGAGAGAGAGAGAGAGAATGCACCAAAACTTGCATATTTCGTTATTTTCATTGTATAAATGTATCCTGGGTCGATGAGCATGTTTTGAGGCAGTTTTAGGGGGGGGGGGGGGGTTTAGTAAGTATGAACAAGGGAAAAACTCTACTGACCTTACTCGATAATTATAGGGTGTAGAATTTTACTGATCACTTTCTTTTTGTTTGGTTTTATTTTATTTAATTGCCTACATGTATCCTGGGTAGTTGAGGGTTTTTTGCGACAGTATCTTGCTGTTTTAGGCTAGTCATGGGTCTTTCTTTGGTGATACTTACCAAGATGGGAAAAAAACTCTCCTGATCTTACTCGATAACTATACAGTGCGGAATTTCACTGATCACTGTATTCTTTTTAGGTGTGATTCAGTATAATTGTATACATGTATCCTTGGTATGTGAGAGTGTTTTCGGACAATCTTGTGGTAGCCCCATGACTTTCAATGTGATAGGCAGAAATATTAAAGTGTTGGATGTTTATTTCATGCATATGTTGTTGGAAATATTTAAACATAAAATTTGATCCTTGATTAGATTTGACAGATTTGGGCAGTCAAACAAGAGTTAAAAACATTGCCAAAAACATTTAGAACAGTTGTTGCTTTAATATTCTTCAAAGGAATAACCTACGTAAATCTTGTGGACGCACACATTATTGTCAGCAAGTATTGGTTGCTTGATTTCGTATTTGGTAAGGAACCGGCATCTCTTCATAATAATCAAAATGACCTCTTAGCCAAGTATGTAGCGATTCTCCCGTGAATGGACGAGGTTGCCCCTGATCTCCACACATGATAATAGCAGTTTGTTTAGTTTTTAACCAATCAAGAAACTTTTTTTCAGAACTTCTTTTGATACCCTGCAAATCGCGTCCCAAATGATGATTTTGGGGATGTATTCCTTCCCCATTCGCTCGGGAATCCATTCATCTCCTTTCCATCTAAAGAAACTGCGGTAAGGATGAGACTTAACTCCCCTCTCCATCGTCTCTCTAGCAAGTCTGTGAGTAGGCGTTAAAACAACCATATCAGAATTCCTGAATAATTCCATAGCTCTCGTTGTTTTACTAGAACCACCAGGGTCATTCAAATTAACAACGTTATGTCGTGAAATAGGATCATTTACTTATAGTGCCGTTGACTGTTTTGATAAATCACGGCCAGTGTAATTACTGAGGAAGCGGCTTATAATCGGCCGATTCAGAATAAGTATGTATTTGCTTGTTTTTTGCTCTCCATTGACCATATGGAGTCAGCAATTTTGATTAGCTAATGTTAAATGCATATGTGGTGACTCTAATGTTGCCATTAGAAAATCGTTAGTTCATTGATAAGAGCTTCATTGACGCATATGCAAGCATTGATGCACGAAGATGAGTACATTGTGGGGAATCACCATTATAGTAGCTGACAATATAACCTATATTTGTTCCATCTGGCAATCTTGCATTTTCCTTGTTGGTTAATACAGCTCTTCGCATAGTATCATTGATTATAAAATCTAACTCTGCCTCATCCACGATTAACCTTCTACAACGGCTATTTTTATCAGATGAGACTCCATGTGTAAATTTACCAATAATTTTCCTTTGGCCCATATCCTTTGCAAACGCTATATCGTTTTTTGTTTTGTTTTTTTATCACTTTCTGCTTCTCGCAGACGGACTTCTTTTTAAGACCTGTACGAAATTATTGTTTCACTTACAGCCAGTGACTTTAATATGCTTTGTTAAGCATGATTCTCAATAATACTATTAGAGCCCACCTGCGGTTCTTTCTCGCGCATTGGTCTAAATGATTTATTTTCGGATCTAGTTTGTTAAAGTGCCCTCTAAACCATAGAGGAATAACTGGATGAAAGTTTTCTGAAAACTCAGATGATGCTATCTCGGCGAACCCAGTAATGTCCACGGCATTTCCATGGAAATCCGGTAGACGTCCATTTATTGAGACTCGAGTCATTTCATGCGTTGAATGTCCAAATCGCTTAAAATACGGCTCGCATTAGCCCATTCCAAGAAAACCAGAATGATAACAAGCTACCATATCGACTGAAATAAGGTCCTTCCAATCATAATTAGAGTTGCAAACGCCCCGTGCCCAAATTCAATACATGAGCCTTGAACATCCTCATGAATGTTGTCATGAATTATTTTTGGGGGGTAAATTGAGCAACAGTAGATGAGATCGTAAACTAATTATTCAGTAATTCATATACTAGACCTGTATCGTCGGTATACTTTAATGCGACCCACGTTATCTGTTAATGAAGAGATTCTGGGCGATAAAGTTTGCCAGATTGTAGCACAAACTGAACAAACCCATTATTAACGAAACCGATACGGGATCTTTCTTACTAATTTCAAAAAAATTCTGAAAAATGTCGAGTCTATAGAATCTGGTAGTTTTTTGAGGTGGAAATTTTGTTAAGTTTGCAGTCCATGCTTGAGCATTATGGTCAACTATTACTATTGGAGATATTCGATCCATAGCTACCGGAATCATACAAACACTCGCCAGTTATCGTTTGTACCGTCACTGGGAATTTAAATTATTTCAGCCTCGCGACATCTTCGATACGGGCTCCTTTCTCTCTAACGCCTTCAGCCCATTCATTTAGTTTTTTGCGCCGTTAAATCGGTAATCCGTCCCCCGCCCCCCCCCCACCCCCCTCCGTGTTGCGTTCATAAAATGTTCTGTGACCCTCTGAGCTTAGCAATTAAAGACTTTTGATAACCGCATTGGCATCAGAGCATTTACGCTGAAATTATTCATTAATAAATCGCATAAATAACAGCTGTTCCAGGATAACGCCTTTGGTAACAAAGTTTATCAATACCTGTCGACGCTCCAGACTTAGAAAATTTGTCTAAAACGGCAATGTACTAGCCACGTTTTCGTGATTCGCGAACAGGTTCATGTTATCTTGGATCCTAATCCATCATCGCGCTCAACGATAAATTTAATCCTAAAAGAAACCAATCGGGGCGATCAGAATCGCCCACTGGAAGACTATATCGATAATCATTTTGACTCTCTGGTCATTCATTGTACCATATTTTAAAACGTTTTCGCGGGGAATACCAATCCGGAACGTTGACCAAACATGCGCTGCGCCATCCTGCCTAAATTCCTCCTTAACGTCACGGATATATTCGTGTAATTGTAAATCATGTGGTATTCGGGGGTATTTTATTCTCATCATGGCCTAATGTTACTTTGTCAATATCAAACCTTGTAATAGCTTTCCTAGGCTTATTCACTGCTAGTCTTGAAAACTCCTAAGTATTGTGGAATTGTAAATCATGTGGTACTTTGTCAAAACCAAAACTTGTAGTGGCTGAGAATCTAACTAAAATTTTTGTGTAAAAATGTATAATTAAAGAAATATTATTACATATTGAACGACCTCATCGACGATTTAATCTCTGCTATTGATGCACTTAATTCTAAAGGCTATCTGTTGACAGCGATGCTCAACAAATATAATGTCAGAGAGAAGTTTCATGAATTAAATAATTGGCAATAATGTTGTGTTCGCGTTGATGAATATATCCGACAATTACATTCCGCGATGATGTGTTCATTAAATTTTGCAAACGAAGCTAGCTATGCTAAACTTGAGGACCGCTATTCATTCCCCATGGTCGTGAAACATTGAAATTATGCACTGTTTATGCACTGTAAACATATTGAAGTATTTGCTCAACTTGAAGATATTATCAAGTGTTTGTTTCAAGCTAATGATAAACAAAAGGGGGGGGGGGGGTATGTTAGATCCAATACTTCTTTGGAAATGTGATCGAATTTAATTGTGCACTAATCTCACACAACAAAAAAAAATCAAATCAGAAAACAATTACAATGTACCTGATGGGGTTTTTAGCCTGGATCTGTACCGGGTCCAGTACTGGGTTATTACTGCGCCGCTAAAACTAGCAAGGAATGTCAATGAAGTCAATCTGACTGGTAAATTGGATCTGAAAGGACGTGATTTTTTTTTTGTATGGTGTGTTCACTAGCAGAAAATCACGCGCTAGGTTCATTATTAGTCAGACTTGAGCGCAAAACCACATTGCAAACGGCTTCTGATAAATGAAATCGGCGTGTGTGACTGTGCAAAATGAAAGTACACTTTTAGGAAAGGCTAATTTCATTATAGCCGGTAAGGCCTAATAATAACAGCCGGGCTTGATACTAAAAGCGGGATAATATTGTTTTGCACCGGGGTAGGGGTGGGTGGGTTGAGTTGCGGAAGGGAAGGATTGGTCGTGGGTTTTTTTATGATGTTTTTTCCTCCAACAGTGACGATACTTTATGTATCAGTTCCGAAATATCGTTGGATAACAAGCGGGCGTGGCGTAGTGCATAAGCACCCGGACTGCGAACAGACGGTTATATGTTTGAATCACACCACGGACTAAAATCATTTTTTATATGGTGAAGAGACAGCTGGGCCTGGCTGTGATGAGGTTTCATGAATCATTTATTTAAAAAATATTTGTAGTATATAATGAATCAAGAAAATATTAATGTGATTATTTGTGCGATCGAAACATTACAAAAGGATGATCTCGCGCATGAACGTGATCCAGAAAAAAATCCAAGATGATTTGAAATATTGCAAGAGCGACGGGATGAGGGTAGATACACGTTAGTGGCAGAATATTGACTAACCAAATTATTACAACAAGCAATGACAACGTCCCTCGCTAAGGTCAGTGATGAAGAAACAAATAATTGCTGAATTTGATCCACTTGCAAGCGCCATTGAGAAAATTGGATCGGCGCTGTCTCAAAAATATGAAACGAAAAAGGTTGAAGGTACGCAAGAAACTTGCTGAAGAATCCACCGAGGAATCAATATCCGCCACAAAACACTCCCAAGTGGTCTTAGTTCCTCCACGCTACCACCAAAGAAAAAGATGTGAAATAAAATACCAAAAATAAGTCATAAATACACACACACACACACACACACACACACACACACACATATATAAATATATATATATATATATATGTGTGTGTGTGTGTGTGTGTGTGTGTGTGTGTGTGTGTGTGTGTGTGCCTTGTTAAAGTGTTTTGGTTGTTATACGTTTATCCAGTAAGTGTCCATCTTGATCAGTCAGGCGAAATCGTATTCGTGACAACGACGGATTATGTTATGGTAAACAAACAGGATTAGCAGACACCGCCACAATCAAATGACCAGGGGGACTTCTGGAGAAAAGCTTTAAAGAACATATCCTTGTTTTGATTGGGGTCCGTTGGTATGATACCTATTATCCACAGGGTCACAAACAAGATTTACAGAAATCGTCGACGTAATATTAACTATACCCAGCGATATATGACGACCAATTATGTCATTGAGATCCTTTTGCGTTTGATCGGTGTCCAATCCAGGTAATTGAAAGTAGGCAATTGGGCTTCGGTGATCTTAAAATAATCAAGATACTTTTTGTATTCTATATCTTTATGAGTGCATGACCCTTGTGAATTACTATTCCTATCACATTTCGCTGAAAATATTCTGTATCAGATTTCACCTGGTTCAGATGTTGTACTGTCTCAACGATTGTTTGTTTAACATCGTCATTCGGATATTCAAGTATATATTGCTCAAATAACCTCCTCAGATCATTTGTATATTTTTATATTCTTGTATCATTTCAACGATGTTAAAATCCACCTCTATCTCTGGAGATAAATCAGACTGCCATGCCTGGTATTCCTTACCATCAATTGCAATCTTTCCTCCAGTGCAATTTCATATAGACTTGGATGGCCGTTTTATCCATAACCCGCTTTTTCTATACTCTAGAAGCTTTTAAAATATTCGTTTGCCTGATAGATAATCAGTTCGTCGTGGTTGTAGTGGTCCAACATAAGCTGGCGCTACCAGCGGCCATCCCAACACAGTTCTGATCGAAAACTGATATATGTCAACAGATTATTTGGGCGTTGATATTTCAATGGCGGCGCCCTACGTTGGTTCATGTACTGAGATGGCGATATTTGATTCTTTCCCCGTTATTGATTTGATTCTACGCCGAATTTCATCATTGATTTGCTCGATTTGATATGATCCTGATGCAATTCACACGACATTCCAGTTAGGGACTTGTTTGCCGGTTCCATCATCTTTTTTTTACACGCGAATACAAGTGAATTGTTAGCTTGTAATCAACCAAATGATTTTGTTCTGATATTTGGCCAACTATAATAAACTCGTAATTGTGCCAGTGCGACCTCAAATGACCGACCAATGGGCACTTTTATCGGAATGGGAAAACTAATATCGAATTCTGGCAGCGTTGACGCCGCTGATATTGTGATCCTGGATGGCGTTATGTTAGCATTAATATGTTCCAGTCGTGTAGTTATTTCTGCGGCCATTATTATTTATACAGATTCTCAATATGTCGACTGTGTCGTCGTCGACGATATCGTCCTTAATGACTTACACGTGTCATGATAAATATTACTGACTGTAACAAATTCACCATCTGATATTTCACATTTCGGCCCAGATGATATCGGCGATAATATGTCCGCATGTGCATTTCTTGCAATCGTCTGCGCTTCTGCGTGTTCATGTGATTTCTTACTCGCGCACGTTGATAGCTTTTTCCCCGTAATATTAAGAATTTCAGCATCGCCGACACAAACAGAAACCCCGATTCCTTTTGCTGGTGTTATCACGTACGTTGCTAATAATGTACCAATTAGCTTCGTTCCTCCAGCTACGACAGTGGACACCGCATTTACAACGTTGTCTATGACGATGATGCGTCTGGTATATTTTTTTGTTAATTGTATGCTCATCAATATTGTTTTTCAGCAATGCCTGCCACGTAATGATTGCCGGCAAATTAAACTGATATTTTATATATAGTACTAAGTGCTAAGTATCAATATAGGTGTTTTGAACGACTTCCAGACACCACCAATAAGTGACCGCATTTAATTGTTTGTCTTCGGGATCTAGTATGAATATTTCATCGGTATTCTGGTTTAGCACGACTGACACGATTCGAGAAAATTTATCGGTTGAATGACGCCATGGATATGTCGCAAATATACTAAATTTTGCAGAGCTGAACACTGAGAGCCTGTACACGCCGGTGACCTCAGCGGTATGTTTGATTGTGTTATTTTGTTTTGACCATGTCTAATCCAGACCCCACCGTGCTTACGACGTTGATGATGGGAGCCGTATGAATTACACCCGGTTCAATCTTTTTGATGCTTTCAGCTTATACAACCCAGTGAGTACCAGGACTTGAACTTCCATCAAGATTACTGATGCCATTTTCGGCGCGGTTTGGTTGTTCTCGTAACTGATTGCACATCAAAACTCCTCTAAAGGTTTTGATGCTTAATCGCCGAGCAGCATCAAGTAAATCAAACTTGGACTTGGGGAGTTTACTCCGATTTACTCAAATGTTCCTGGTTGTCTTAGACCCGATCCGTGAACGAATCGACCGTACCGTGTTCATGGTAGTCTTAGACCCCGTCCCTTTTCTGAGAAATTTAAACCGAGTCCCGCTGCTTTTTTCCATGCCATACTGGCAGCTGTTCCAACGGCACCGAGTGCATCTGTGTTTTCAACAGCTGGAGCTGCAGGGGCAATCAGTGTTGGTATAGCTGCAAGAAGTGGGAATATACCACCAGTCTTTATTGTATCGTTGATTGAGCTCGCAGAAAGATCAAGTCTAACGCCAGTCTTTGATTTCTTGGCGTCATTAAAGTGTTTCATCAGTCAATGCCAATTTATTTGGGTCTTGCAACTCCGTTAATTTCAGTAATATTTTTGTTACACAATTCCTTTTTGATGCCGATTGTATCTTTTCAATATGACCAGGTGTCAGGGTAACATTGACGTGTTGATATGACATTTTGTACAACATCATTAATGGTTCAATTACATGTTTTCTACAGGCGCATCAACCATCCTCATTCGTCCACCAAAGCCTTCGAACTGCATTGTTTTGTCTGATATTACAGCAACTGCGCTTTAAGCACTAGGATCAGCTGGTGGTCGTACTACATGAACTCGAAAATATATGCCAACGACTGATTGTCTGAACAAATCCACGTGCTGAAAATCCCTGGGTGAAATTTTTATTAACTGATGCAACTACATCGCCAACATCGTTCAGTGTTATGCTATGGCTCTCGGGTTGATCAGTGGCATCTTTGGTAAACATAACTGACGGACCAGCGGACCGCGAATAATAATCAGAATATCTTGCCAGACGCAGTATCGTCGGAACAACATCAACAATTTCGAGACATGATTCAATATTCTTTCCATTAATAATTTATGTGGCACTGTTAAACAACGCCATGACACCATTGTTAACAAAACCAACTCGATCTCCAAATCCATATACTGTATCATCTGATTTCAAAAGTTTACATTCGATCTCAGTGAATGCCTCAGCGGGCAAAAAATATCTGCTTGTATCCTGAACCTGTAGTTCGATTCGTCCACATGCGTCAGATACACGCGCATCATAAGACTAATACTGATAATCATGCACTAATTGATCTTTGAGGACGGGTGCGTCCATGTCACTTGTTTGATCAGATACAGACTTGAACATTTTATTATATTCGTGTTGTCTAAAACGACGTCGTGTCAGATCACGTCCTGCCTTCAGATTTGCGGTTATATTTTTTTTCTCTCTCGGCAGGTTGTTGTTCTGTCAGTGGCACGCCAGCTAATTCTTTCAGTGGGTCATTTGCAGCTTGATTTATTATTTTACTGACACTTGCTGCCATCACTTCGGTGCACGGGAGTTTTACTGACTGTGGTTTTCATCGTATTAATTGTGCGAGTTTGTCTGGGACTGCTGAGAATGCTTTAGCAGCAACATCACCAGCGGCGCCGCTTTGTCGAGAACAACGTCAATGGCTTTCATTCATTTTGTTTTGCAATCGGGATCGCTTTTGGGTCTCCGTCCTATGTAGATCTTGGACAACATCACCAATTCGTTCCCATAAATAACTGTATATGCTGGTCATCGTGAATATATCACCTTGACCATTACGGGTCCACGTTTATCATTGTGTATTATCATGTTATTTTGTTATCACTGATCTAATTGACTAATTGTTGTAGTCATCAATAATCTCATCGATAAGTGCCTGATAAACGTGTCCATGATACCATCTGTGTATAAAAGCTGACAAATCGCAGCTTCTTCATTGATGATTTCGGGGGAATTATTACTAGGTCGTCTTCCACCAGTCAAAATTTCTAGTCGATCAACATCAGTGACGACGTTATTGGAGCAAAGTTTATTGTGAATCTCCGGCGATTTAGGGTTTACATTACTTTTTTACGACCACGATGGATTAGTCCCTCTCTGAATCTTTCTTAAAGTGGCGTCATCTTCTTTTCCTAACTAATTTTAGATCTCATTTTTACGCCTTATTTTCTCCTTTCTTCTTCTGCTTTTTCAAGTCGAAGCTTCAATTTTTTCTGTTTTTTTTTTCATTTCATGTTCTGCTCTTGCAGGATATTCCTCTACATTTCTTCCTTTCTGACTCGCTGAATTTTCATAGAAGCGCGATTTACATCTTTGACTCAATCGGCAGATTTTACACTGCAAATATATTCGGGTTTTACATACTGATCTCTGCGACAAGATCCAAACACGGCAATAAAAAGTACTTGGTTTCGATCTCTGACTGGTGCAATACCTTCCGCAGTAAATTTATCTATTACGCTAGTCCTAACTTTTGGTGGTGGTTGTGATAGAACTTAGAGCTGCTGTTGAGGAGGTTGTTGGGGTGGTGGTTGAGCAGGTTGAAGACGACCAGCAGCATCAGCAGGTAATGTCTAAATAGCTTTTTGTGTTGCCACAGATGCTGTAACAATTTTTGGGTTGGTTCCACAGTTGGTTTCAATAACTACTCTGTACCTCCTGTAAATTCCACTTTAGCCTCCTGACGCTGTTGAAGTTGCTGTTTGACAGAATCATGGACGGGGAGATATTTCTTCATTGCCTCTAGTCGTTGTCGAGCTAGTTTATCTGTATGAGATTCCATAGTTAGCGCAGAATCACACATTGTTATTGTTAAACAACGATTTAATTGCACATCCATTGTCCACACAAAGGTTATATACCAAAATGTACTACATCAATCTTCAAACATTAGTAAACCCAGCGACGTGCGCGAGGAATTGTATATTCTTCTAGGGATACTCAGTAGTAGAAGAAAACCAGGTTTCTAGATTAAAGACCTCCATTTCCCTCCAAAACACTTATAAAATGACATTTTATTCACCAAACTCCCTTCCCCCAAACGTTCACCAACCTGTAGCTCAGAATAAAATGACAAAAAAAAATATATTTGTCGAGGAAGGGTTTCATTGTCTTTTACTACTATAACAGACATTAGATTACAAATAAAATCTTGCCTTTCAATGTCAGTATATATCGCATTTATCCTGGTAAGAATTCACACGTTTCTGTCTATAAGGTAACAATTACAATTGAATCAATATATTTCAGTCTGACATATATACTTTCAATCGGGAATACCTGCGGCGAAAGCTGGACGATATACATAGAGTTTATGTATACGTTTGTAAATCCCCAGTGATTACGTAATTGGAAATCCCAAACTGTAATAGAAATCCCCAACTGTATTGAAAAACAAATTACGTAACATAAATCTCCAACTGTAATGGAAATCCAAGCGATTATGTAATGGAAAATCCCAGGAAAGATTTTCTTTGGGTGTTATAACACTATAAAAGACAGCCAGATTCTTCTTTGTAGTCAGTCTGTGGATGTAAGCAAGGTAAGTGTGAAACATTTTCTTGAATTTAGCCTGACAGACTAGGAGAAATTTTTTTTAAAGAACTTCTTCGCCTATAAGTAATGTTTCAAAGGTAGCAATTATAAATAATTTATCATTATGTTTATTCAAATAAAATTTAATTTTTCCGCTTACCTTTCGATGACATTCAAATAGCTCTTTTATTGCTACCCTGTTGATAAAATACTTACAACCTTTTGCAAAAACCTTCGACTGGTTTAGGTCGATATTTATTTTGGTATATTTGTCCTGACTTATCGGATCGTGAAGGATATCATATTTCAACATAAGTTCATCTCGTAATTTTTCAAGATAATCAAAATATTTGCTGTTATCTGATCTAATCAAGGACAATTTCATTCCATCAAATTTACTAAAACAAATACCTGAAATTTCATCAGTAAATTCAAACTGTAGTGGTTTGCCGTAATTATTATTTTTTTTTAAATTTTACTGCTAACTCCATCGGCTAATGTTAAATTTCGAACATTATATTTTAATGTTAGACAAAATTAATAACTTGCATAATGCCCAATAGCTAGTGTATTAATTCCTTCCTCACAGTATCTCTTATCATCAAAATTACTTAGTCCACGTTTTATAATTGTATCTGTCTCAAGTTTGTGATAATTTGTTCTAATAACATTTGTTTTAATAAAACTGGCATTACTGTTTAATACTGCTTTAAAGTCATCAAACTTCATACATTTTTTCACATATCCACGAGGAATAGCTTTCGCTTTTTTTGTCAGTTTATTATCATCTAAAATTACGGCATACATTTTACTTCGAAGTCCGACAAATTCCTTAACTGGCACAAACATAAATTCATCTTTCATTTTGCCAATAACTTTTTTATTTGTATCATCATAAAATCCACTACTTGCTGGATAATCCGATAAATCAAATAGGTCACGGTGGTCATAGACGTCTTGATAGATATCTTCACATTTTATATTATAACTAACGAATCTGTATCATTAAATAGCATCTCCGAATCTGGCCAGACTCTCTTAACAAACCCGTAGTGAAAATCATACATCAGCCACTTTGATATGTCCAACACCGACGCACCAACATAAATCGGTTTATTTAACTTTAAATTTGTCTTTCGGCGTTGCATTGCAACAAGATTTTCATTAAATATTTTCATACTGACAAAACCGTCATCGTTAACTAATTTATTTCTGCGATTTACATCGTTTACAATCTCAATATTTACTCGTTGTCTAATATTTTCTATCATCTTACCAAATACCGAATTGTTCATTAACTTGGAAAAGTTTTTCTCAAATTCTGTCCTAGAGGTGGAACGACGTTTGGTATTTAAATCAATATAATTTGCCATCCACCGTGACTGATTAAATTTTAAAACTCGATGAACCTTCCTAAGGATTATTCCAGCATCCACTGCTTGTTTTAAATTTGTGTAATTTTTCACGTAATTCCGTTTACTAAGTAAATTTAGAACTATCTTATTAACAATCGAATTTTTTTTATGTCGCTGCCTGTTGTTCAGGTGATAATAAACTGTAATCGATCATCATTGACTCTGCACAAAACGGATAGTCGTTATGTAGGTTGTGAAGTGACTCAGGATAACCGAGATCAACCTCAACAAAATAAATGACATTTTCTGGAAAAATTTTTTCAATTTCGCTAAGAAATTGATCTGGGGTTATCCAATGAAATCCACTGCACGGCATCGGCTCTGACATTGCCAAACCATACAAATTATTAATATCCATATAAATAATATAATTTGACGGTAAATTTTTATTGTAATTTTTTAAGTACTTATTATTAGCTGTCGCATATTTTTTTTTGTTATGTTTTGTTTCCGTCGCGAATCCCTTTTTTCAATAAAATTAAACATATCAACATCTGTCAAGAGATCCAATTCTATCCTGCTTGTTTTTAGCAAGGCATCCCACGATAGTCCTGGAGCGGAATAATACCAACAGGGGTCTAGTCCATAATTTTCATGACTAACTCGAGGAAAACTCTAGAAAACATCAGCTAACAATAACACACCTGTTTTCAAATATAAATCATGATAATCACCAAATGTCTTACAACCAAATTTATTCCAAATATCTTGTGCGTATTTGTACTTGCGTCTGATACACCTTCGCCTTTTAAATGAGAGTAAAATTTGTCTTTGCCGGGCAGAGACGTTTCATCAAATCTGCTCCAGTCGTTAAGGTATTCGTATGGAAAGACACCTTTTTATTGTCAGAACGACGTAGTCTTCACCAAATCAACTTCTCAGATTACCAAAACTGCTACAACCTTTTACAAGCTCATCTAGCGGAGCTGCCATAAATTGCAGACTGTCGATGAAACGTAATTTGCCAAGCGTAACTGACATATACTTTTCAAAATTGTTTGGAATACATTTTATTATATTACTTAATTTTAGTTTAGATTTAATTTCCTCATTGCCAAATGCTTCGACAATGATATGACTATCGTAACCACGAAAATTATGTAAAACTACAGGAATAAAATTTGGCGCATGAAATTTTAAATTGCAATTGTTATGAGCTGCTCCTCGATACTGGCCGATCAGATGACAGTGATCGCGCACTTTATCATCACCTAACAACTTTTCACAGATACGACAATTAACTGCCTGACCGAAATCAAGTTGTTGTTTGGATGTTATTTTCATTGGAACTGTCCTGTGCAGCCTGTTGAAAATTTTATTAACATCATCTATTAAATTTTTTAGTAACCACACGGCTGGACATTCAGATTCGCCATTGCTACATCTGTATAAATTTACTGGACTTAAAAATTATCGTTAGCGCAACAAACTATTTTATAAGCTGCTCCACAGGGAACATGTTGTATTTTTCTTGTACTCGATTTATTTGGATCATTTTCTGCACCTGCCACAGGGACAAGTAGACACTCAAAATCAGTTTAAATAACAAACAGAATATTTAGCTTATGATTATAATTTTTAAATTTTAATATTTCTTCTTTCTCTGTTGGCATTGTTATTTTTTGAACATTAACACAGTATTTAAGATGATCTTGCAGTTTTCCATCGCTAGAAAAACTTTGTAAATAACGGTAGCAGAAATATTTCTTATTTTTATCTTTATTATACTGTCTGCCAATTAGGCCGTTAAAGTTTGTATCCAAACGTAATGTCGTTTATAAAATAATAAATTTACAGTTGATTGACTAGCAGTCGCTGAAATATATCTCGGGTAAACATGTTCTTTTCATCTAGTCCGAAAACATTTAATGAAATATCGTTTTGTTTTTCAAACTTTGATATCTGATTCTCTGCCACTGGAAAAGTTATCCCGGTAAAATCCAATTCGTCTTTGTACGGTAAATATTTTTCAACGTGATCAGACTTACAGCTTTGTGGATGTCTCGCAGACAAAATTGCCCAACGAAAACATTGGTCATCATGAATTTTTACGTTTATACAACATTTTTGTTTTTAATATTTTTAGGAAGACCAACATAAGAACTACCGCGAAGTACGTTATATCTTGCTGTGTGAAATAAAACCTCCGTAATCGTCTCAAATTTCCAGCCTGATCCTTATGTTGTAAATTCTTCCATTTTTTATTTATTTCTTGGTGTATTTCATTAGCAACCGAGGAAATGTTTGTTCTAGCTAATATTTTTCGTGATTTAACTGTTAGATACAGTTCGGAAATTTCGCTGTCGAAATTTGTATTTTCAAAAATTATGTCAATTATATCTTTTTCGATTGCATGTAAGTTTGATACAATTACATGATACTGTACTATCAGCTTGATACTTTTATGAGCTGTAAGTTCCTGCATTATAACAGGCTGTAAAAGATGAAATAAATTTGTGGAGCAAAAATTTGCTAAAACATTTTGATTATCAAATTTGTAACTGTTATCATAGCCAGAAAATGCAGTAGCAATCTATTCTGCTTTGATAAGGCTCTTTTTGGCGATATCTCGCAATTTTAACATTGTATATAATATATTTTATATTTAATTTATTTTTTTTAATGTAGTTTTTCAATTAGAAATATAAAATGCTTATAATATAATGACAGAAATTCTGAGATATATTAGATTGACAGCTGAGGAACAAGAAACTTATCATGTCCACCCAAAGTATAATTTATATGCTGGAAATGCACTTGGTTCAGTGATACACGTCAAGTACGGACAACCGTTTGGCAAATCAACACCAGCTGGTTATAAGATCAGCGTAAAAGGTGATAATGCGGAACGTGTTGAAATGTGTGGAAAAGATTTTATGTATACTTTGTTTTGTGGAGACATTCCAAATGGACAGCGAGTATATAGAGTAAACAATTCGATTAATGATGATAATATTGAAAATTTAGCAATACAAAACGAATTTCAACGTCATCCAGTATTTGATATGTATGAGGCTAATGATCGAGGAATTATTCGAAATATAAGAACAAAAAAGTATTAGGTAATTTGCAAAATAGTGGATATTTGCTTGTGGTGGTTCGTGGAACTAAAACAGATAAGGTTGGTTATAAAGCTCATCGTTTTGTTTATGAAACATTTAACGGAGCAATACCTTATGGTTTAGTTATTGATCATATTAACAAAATTAAAACAGACAATCGTCTAGAAAATTTAGATTTAGTAACACCAAAGGAAAATAGCAGACGTGGAGTTGGTGGCGCTAATAATTTTAAAATCCTAAAAAAAATCAATTATTTCAATAAATCTTGAAACTGGAGAAGAAATGAAATTTAAATCGATCACAACTGCTGGGAAATATCATAAGATTCATTCACAATCAATAATAGATGTAGCTAACGGTAAAACCAAGTCAGCAATTTCACTTTTAACATTTGAAAGATTTATTTTCAAATATCAGATTAATTATATTTCTTAACTCTGTTTTGGTTAGGCAACTATGGGCGAACATCAAAACATCATCTCGATCAAATTTTAGTGTTATAAGTGAACTGTTATCAAGTTTGTTTTTTTCTGCCGCTGTTAGGAGAATTTTATCAGAATCACCTTGCATGATAATAACGTCAACAGAATAGGCACTTTATCCTAACAGACATTTCTAACTGCCTCAGCTAGTTCTTTGCAATTTAATATATTAACTTTCTGTTGATATTTTACATCAGCAGATTTTGTTTCTTTTGTCAGTTTATTATTATAATATAGATAAAAATATAATATAACATGAACTTAATTAAGAGACTTGCTGATATATATGCAAGCGATACAATCACCAACGACAAAGTTGCCAACGACAAAGTCGTCAACGACAATTTCGTCCCTGACGTAATCTCAGGCTATAACGAAGATGATATTTTGTACAACAATGACGATGATGATGAAGTTGTTGATATTGTTGACAAAAAATATTACAGCAGACCGACAACTGGACGATATAATGTTAAGTATCATATCGCTAAAACAATAATAAAATTTAATTTTACTCTTGCCGAACAACAAATATTTTGGCAACTTATAAAACCTTTTCCTAACTTAAAAATAACTGGCCAGCAAAGAAATATAAAATATGATTTTATTTTTGCTAAAATATTTAATTTGATGCCAGTCAATAATGCAAGAAAATTACATTTAATTTCTTTGTGTCGGCCGGTCAGATGTAAATCTGTACTTATAAAGTACGAACAAATTTATAATAACATTATTTCGAGATCGACCGAGTTGGTACCCAGCTGTTAAATTTATCGCTATATCCGCCCCATTTAACTAAACTTTTGTTGCCGCGCTTCCTAATAACTTTTTCAATAACGAATATATCTTGTTCTATTTTCTGAAGTTCTTGTTCAAAAAAACTGCCAGTTATAGGTTAACCCGATAAATCTTTTAACGCATAAATCACTGGTATTGTTAAAAGTACTTTATCAACAACAAATACTTCTTCGCTCCAGTTTGGAGTAAATCCCCTCTCAAACACCTTTTTCGTCAGAGAAATTCTAACTCGATCACCAACTTTAAATTTATGTCTGCGGTACATGTTTTCGTTTGCTAATATCGGATTTTTAATTGCGTCGTTTGGTGACATTTTCCTATCGCCTAGCGAAAGGGATCTATGTTTCGTGTTATTATATTCATCAACAATTTTCTGTAAATTGTCAATATATTTATTTGTATTTTTAGGTGTCAAATATTTGTGGATTTTTTCGTTTCTTGTTCGTCCGTCGAGTCGACGAAGACCACTCTAGTCATCTGTGGGTTGGAGGGGCTGGTTCTGTTTTGTGCGTGCGCAGGTGGCTGATGAGGCCAATCCTTGCACGGAAGGTTCGGTTGCAGAAAGGACAAAGGATGAGTGGGACATCTCCAGGAGGGTTGATGGCACGTGCTTTTCTGGCTTGCCTCTTCAGCTCTGCAGCTGCTTTCCTGCTAGATTCGCACAACTTGGAGCCTTTGTGCACGTAGGAACACCAAGTGACTCTATCGCTGGCTGTTTGCTCCCATAAATTAGGATTTATGTTGAACGCTTTCAATGCAGCTTTCAGATTGTCTTTGAAGCGTTTCTTCTGACCTCCGTGGGATCGCTGTCCTTGCTGTAGCTCGCCATAGAAGAGTCTCTTAGGCAGCCGTTGGTCTGGCATGGGTACAATATGTCCCGCCCAGCGTAGTTGGCACTACATCAGGATGGTGTGGATGCTGGGGAGACCTGCTTGGGCGAGTACCTCGGTGTCTGGAACCTTGTCCTGCCACTTGATGTTGATGATTTTCCTGAGACCTTTGGCGTGAAAGTGGTTCAGCTTCCTGGCATGGCGTTGATACACCGTCCACGTTTCGCATGCGTAAAGTAGTGTGGGGAGCACTACTGCCCTGCAGACCTTTAGTTTGGTCGTGATGCTGATGCCTCTTCTATTCCAGACGTTGGCATCCAGTCTGCCAAAGGTTGCGCTAGCTCTGGTAATGCGGAGGTTCACCTCGTCGTCAATGGTGACGCTCTGTGATAGTGTGCTGCCAAGGTAGGTGAAGCGGTTCATTACATTGAGTTTTTGGCTGTTGACGGTGATGTTGGGCTCAACATAGGGCTTTCCTGGGGCCGGCTGATGCAGTACTTCAGTCTTCTCAGTACTGATAGTGAGACCAAAGCTTGTACAGGAGCTGGAGAACTTTTCAACGCTGCGTTGCAGGTCGGCTTCTGAGCCAGCATTGAGGGTGCAGTCATCAGCAAATAAGAACTCCCTGATGGTGTCTGTCATAACCTTGGTTTTCGCTTGAAGCCTCCTGGGGTTGAACAGTTTACCATCTGTACGGTGCCTGATGCCGACTCCAACATCTCCGTCTTTGAAAGCATTAGTCAGCATGGCGGAGAACAATAGACTGAACAGTGTCGGTACCAGAACACAACCCTGCTTGACGCCATTGGTTACTGGGAATAGTTCAGATGTCTCTCCATTTTCCTGGACTCGTGCCTGCATGCCGTCGTGGAAATGCTGCACCATGGATATAAATTTTTTCGGACACCCATACTTGACCATTACCTTCCACAATCCTTCTCTGCTGACAGTATCAAAGGCCTTTGTCAAGTCGATGTAGATGGAGAAAAGGTCGGCGTTTTGCTCTTGACATTTCTCTCGTAGCTGCCTCGCAGCAAATACCATGTCAATAGTCCCACGTTCTTTCCGGAATCCACACTGGCTTTCTGGCAGGAGTCCCTGGTCAAGGTGCGTAGTGAGGCGGTTCAGTAGGATTCTGGCGAGTATCTTTCCTGCGATTGAGAGCAAGGATATACCCCGGTGGTTGTCGCAGGCCTGTCGGTTTCCTTTGCGCTTGTACAGGTGGATTATGGAAGCATCTTTGAATTCCTGGGGGATTGTCTCTTGCTGCCACATCAGTAAAAACAGTTTGTGGAGCCTTTCTATCAGGGCTGTGCCCCCTTCCTTGTAGACTTCTGCTGGGATGGAGTCTGAGCCAGGGGCTTTGCCAATGGAGAGCAGATGTATCGCTTTCTGTGTCTCAAGCGAGGTTGGAGGGTTATCCAGTGCTTCGTTGATGGGTAATTGGGGGAGACGGCTGATGTTTTACCGTTGATGGATGAAGGGAGATTCAGAACGCTGTTAAAGTGTTCGGCCGATCGTTCAAGAATCTTCTCTTTGTCAGTAATTAGTGTGTTCCCATCTGCGCTGAGAAGGGGTGATGATCCAGAGGATGTAGGTCCATACACTTATTTTAGGGCATTGTAGAAATTCTTCATGTCATGCCTGTCTGCGTAGCACTGGATCTCATCAGCTTTGTTGCTCAGCCATGTGTCTCGCATCTGACGGAGTTTCTGCGGTACAGTTCTGCGTATATTGTTGTACGCATCTTTCCTGGAGGTGGACTTGGGGGATGTTGAGGTAGGTTTGATGGAGGCGGTGTTTCTCATCTAGCAACTGCTTGATCTCGTCGCATTTCTCATCAAACCAGTCTTGGTGCTTTCTATTGAGGGTCCTAGGATTTCCGAAGCTGTGCTGTAGACCAGCTCTCTGAATGCCGCCCAGTCGGTCTCCACATTCTGATTGTCCTGAGGAGTGGATTTCAGACGTTCGTCCAGGGCATCCACGAGCGACTGTTTGGTACTAGTGCATTTCAGCTTGGTGATGTTCAATCGTTTAGGAGCCTTCTTTCCCTGCGGGCGTCTTTTGGGCTGAATGTGGATGTTGAGCTTGGTGATGATGAGGCGGTGGTCTGTCCAGCAGTCGGCGCCAACAGGGACTTGGTCACACGCACATCCTGCCTGTCCCTCTTCCTGACAATGACGTAGTCGATGAGATGCCAGTGCTTAGAGCGAGGGTACATCCATGACATCCGGTTACGGGTAGGGAGGCGGAAGATTGTATTGGTGATCAGCAGTTCATGTTCGGTGCAAGTCTGGAGGAAGAGGAGACCATTGCTGTTACAGTGACCCACTCCGTGCTTTCCTAGCACTCCATCCCAGGCAACGTGATCACAGCCTACTCTTGCATTGAAGTTGCCAAAATGACGAGCTTATCTGCCAATGGAACATCAGCAATGACGGAGTGAAGATCCTCATAGAACTTGGCCTTCACTTCATCCTGGTTGGTCATGGTTGGAGCGTAGCAACTGATGATGATAAGGTGCTTTCTTCCATACAAGAGGGGGAGTTTCATGGTCATGAGTTTGTCGTTTACTCCCTTGGGAGGTCCAGCCAATTTGCCAATCAGTGCTGTCTTCACTGCAAATCCGACACCAGCATGACGGCGCTCTTCACTTCCTCGGCCGCTCCAAAAGAAAGTGTATCCGAAGCCCCTTTTACATAGTTCGCCTTCTCCTGCAAGCCGGGTCTCGCTCAAGGCAGCAATGTCCACGTTGCATCTGGCGAGTTCCTTTCCTATTAGGGCGGTTCTCCTCTGGGGTCTTTCCACGTCGTCTCTGTCCAGTAAGGTGCGCACATTCCATGCGCCAAGTGTGAGAAGAAAAATCCTCATATTCTTATTTCTATTTCGACCGCTGACGTAGGGTCCCCACCATCCGCGGTAAGCTGGCTAGGGAGGTTTTGAGCAGGCAATGTTTAGGGCACCTTTTCTAGCCCCTTCCTCATGCCAAGGAGGTGAGCAGTACATTCCTGAAGAGGACTGCTCAGTTGCTTAGGGAGCTGCCGGACTCTACTGCTGCTCTGTCAGTGGTGAACGACCCTAATGGCCTGAGCCGCCTGCGTGCAGGTCTGCGGCTACGGCTGCCAGTATACCCACACCTGCCGCTTCGTCGCTTGCCTGTCGCCACAGGACTTTGGTGGGTGATGAAATGGGATGGGTGGATGACAAGAGTGACTTGCGCGGTGACTTTGTTTTAAGTGAGGAAAGTTACGCCTTTCGTCGACCTCACTCCCTCGCCCAAAACCATCTGAGTCCAGCAGCTTAACAAAGTCGAGATGGCCGGAGACGGAGTTGAGTGCAGTGGATAACCAGGACGCCCTACGTGTCTCGTCGTGCTCTTAGCGCGCCACGGCGCTTTGCTGGGAATCGCATTTCTGCCCGTTGACCAGCTGGTGGTTCCTCCGCGCAAGCTGCCGCATCCAGTCTTCACGATTTTTTCGATCGAGTTTATTGATTTGCTGTCGAGTTAACATTACTTCTATTGCAGTCCATTGATATCATTAAAGAAACAGGATTACGTTTAGCAGTCGCTGTTGATAACTTTTTAATTTGACCTGGCGTTAGGTATATTTCTCTGGTTATGTATTCCGTTTTCATTGTTTATACTTGTTCGTCACACAAATTATATTTGTACAGTCATTTTTCCTTTGGTCGCGTCGATTGTCAAAAGTCGATCACTGGCAACTAGCGCATATACGTTATATTGATCGGCTGGCATTGCGCCAAGCGTCCAAGTGATTTCAATATGAGCAATCGATCCGATAGCTTGTTCGGGGAGTTTTGAAACGTCAAAATGGAAGATAGGGTATAGTGATCGAAATTCTTCTACTGATATCTGAGACCCACTATCAGCGTCCTGATATTTTTGCATTGCCTACATAAGGTACATATACGGTCGAGATATGTTTTTAGTGGCATCATCAGCAAAATTACATTCGATTGCACGATCGGGATATTGTCTAGAATTTTATCCTAAAAAAAAATCGTCTGACATCTGGGTTATCAAATACGGAGTTGTTCATTTCTTGACTATTACGACGTGCCTGACGTTGAATTACAACAAACAAATGTCGAGGTAATTGTTTGCTTAATGTAGTTGTAACACGCCATGTGTAATCAGTTGCATTAGGAATTGCTGTTTGATAAATTCTATTTTGCTGGAAATAGATTTTTTTTGTCCAGGCGGTAAACAATGATTTCAGTTCCATCATTTTACCCACCGACGGAACATCTCGTGGCATCCACAGCGCCAGTCTTGTAATAGCAAACTGTCCTTCAGCCACTCCATCAGCATGTATTATTCAATCGTTTTGATCCGCCCGATCTAAAATAAGCGTGTGCTTTAGTCCTTGACAAACTTTGTTGTAATCACGACAAAATCCAAAGATTGTCCTTAACGGAAGCATGATTGTTATTTGGCAAGATTCTGCGGCAAATGCTTTTCGTTTGGCATATCCCTCATTATATTGTTGTCGTCTTATTCTTGTGACCGCTAATCTTATCGAATCACCTATTGCGACTGCATGAGCAGCAGCTGGATTGGTGATTAGATTATTGTTATCTGGAACAGGATTGCCAGTACCAGTACGGAATTCACTTGAAACAGCTGTCCCGAATGAGGTATCTTTAAACCACATCATGTTTGTGGCCACAGATCTCGAGTAATCATCACTGAACGAGACAATATTGAGTATTGTACTCGCTATAGGTAAATGCATTGAAATATATTCTACGATTTGTTTGGCCAGTTGATATCGTGCGCTCTTAAATAAGCTCCAGCCGTTATTGACAAGTGCAATTTCTGCGCCAGCTACAATATTACCTCCTATTACAGTTAACAACTGACCACGCACTTCTAATACTGCCTTGTGCGGCAATAGAAACACATACTCGCCACGTCTATTAAAACTTCTAACACCAGCTTTAATTGGTTCGTTCGAGTTCTCGGCGAGGTACTCAACGTACTCAAATTCTGTTACTACGTTGTCGGTATCATGTTCTTCAGCAAGGTCGAGATAATTTTTGATTGACATTATTTATCTTATTCCACACAAAACTACAACGGTTAAAAAGCAGCAGGCGTTATTCTTGTTTTTGCTACAAGTTTACATAATACATCTTCGCCTTTTGGTGATAATAATTTTTTGTGGTAGCTATCATAGCTCGTTTTTCTGCTGTTGGTGCAATATCTGATACTGCTTGATTTATTTCTGTGTCTGACGGCACAACACCTTTGGTGTAGCCTTTAATTTTATCAACAATCTTTTGACCCACCGCAGTTTTAGTGGCAGATGCAAAAGCTTTACAATTGCAATTGGTGCTACTTTGCGTGCAATTCCTGGAACATTTTCAATAATTTTTGTAAATATATTTCCAAAGCATCCACCTACAATTTTTTTTCTTCTATAAACTTTTTTTGTCTCATCGTTGTTATTAAATTAGGTTTACAAAATTTAAGTCGACAACTACATAACACGTAGGTGTAAGTAATACGTGACAATTTCGTTATTAAGATCTATTTGTCGCCCTGATTGATCTGTTAGTTGCATTGTTATACTCGTTATTTGATTTTCAGGAGTAATTGGATAATATATTATTTGTCGAGGAATAATTTGCATTAGTGACCCTGGTGAAACATCTGGTGAAAAACTATAGATCGTTTGACCTTGACTACCTCTAGCTGAATAAGACCCTGATGCAATAGAATAATTAATCAATATTGTATTTACGTCAGTTATATTTACTGGCAGATCACCGTCATATGTTATAGTTTGTTCTGTGATTGATCCGTATTGTTTGCGAGCAAATTCTATCAACGAAGCAATACTAGTCGCTGGTGAAAAATCGATTAACAAATTATTTTTTAATGTATTATAGTTTGGAACCAGCTCAAAATTACCCGCAACACCAAAGATGCCGATCAGTTCTTTTAGCGTTTTATTAATATCAGTCACATTATACGCTCCCTGTGGTATTTTTACTGATTCCCATGCTCCAGAATTAAATGTAAAGTCATCGTTAAAGCCTTTTTTACATTTGCCATCGAGTGCCATACTGTAGCAGAAATTAATCCGATTTCGTGCTGTTTGTTTGGATCTAGTATTATTGGAGGATTATGATAGACAGAAAAGTTTGCGCTGTCACTTGTTGTTTGTGAGGAATCAAGTAACAATGTTGTTGACATTATATAAGATTGTCTCGATTAAATTAAATCGAGGTGTAAAATTTCATACTCAGATGATGTTAGTAATCTGCTCGATCTAAAATGACCTAGTATATCAATAATTTCGTTGTCGATTTCAGTGCTTTCGTTACATGCCTCTTTAGATGATATCAATAGCAATAGCCTGTCAACTATATCTGCGTTTGATGTAAATACTTTAACACCAATCCAGTGGTTTCTTTTTCTTCTGGTAATCTTTTATCTAGATTACGTTCATATTGATTGAATAATCTTTTAAAATTCTAACCTTTACTATAATCTTCTGGTTTAGTTCTATACTGACGTGCTGTTTTATACAAAGTCTCAACAATAATTCCGTCTCTCATTTTACCTAACAGAGGTATTAATTGTTCTTCTTCTTTAGCATTTTTAATCATTTCTTCAGCTTTTGTAAAATCATTGTATGCTTTTCTAAAATATTTACCAGTTTTTTGTAATCATCTTCTGGCCATTTTCTAATGATGTCAAGATCGTTTAGTTTTTCTTTTAACAAATATTTTTTAATAAAATCATTATACTCAATATCATATATTTTTTCCCTAACTTGTTTTCTGTAAAATTTTCTTTGTCTTTGAATAGACATACCTTCTACAATACTTTCTTGCATCATTCTTTGATGCTCGGATAATTCCTTTGTTCGCTCTGACACATCTTCTATCAACCTCTTTAGCTCAGCTGGATTAACCGTCGTTCTTGCTATCGCACGTTGAAGTGCAAGAGGATTGTTCATTAATCTATCAAATTCAACCTGTCGCGCAACAGGATCAGCAATGTTTCTTACACGTTCTTCTACAATTTTGCTAGTTTCTTCTTTCGATCTTTCTCCAAGTAAACCTAATAAACCTTTTTCTTGTATTTTTTTTTTTTTTTTAGTTCTTCTGGAGATATTGTTGACACTTCTGGTTGCTTGCCAATTAACGTTTCAGTAACAGGTTTAAGGAAACTAGCGGCTGCTTCTTCTGCTTGAACTTGTCCTCGGCGAGCTTCTTCCACTTTTTTAAAAAAACAGATCGAGTTTCAATAAATTTCTTTAGCAGTTCGATTCTTTTTTGATGCTTGTTCATTGTTTATTTTCTATATGCGCTATAAAATTTGTCTAGAGAAATGTGTCAATAAAACAATGAAACATCTTAGCTGGATCACGTGCGAGTTTATCACATAAGAAAAAGTTATATTTGTCTTTGGTTGCTTCATGATATAATTCAATAAATTTATCTTTTGTTACGTCACCGCACTGCTCGTTTGCAGTGTTTCTTACATCAACATTATCTAGTCCGGGAAATAGTATGAAACATCCCGTATTTCGCCTGATAAATCTGTCAACATTATAAAAACCTTGGGCCAAATAAACAGAATTACATCTTTTATTACGCGACAGTGAAAAGCATGATCTTATTTTATTCATCTCCGTATTGTTCAGCGGAATATCGTCAAACACAACTATTTTATGTTCGGACGAATCAAGTTGATTAACTGGAATAAGTTCTTCTGGTTGTTTGATATTTAAAAAATCTTCACCAGCCTCAAGATCATCACTAAGTTTGTCGTTGTACTCACTTAATAACTCGTACTTATTTTGTTGTGGGTTAATGGTGTAAATATCAACTCTATCATAATTAAAATTATCGTCCAACAATAAATTCATCAGCAAGTTTGTTTTCCCCGACCCAGTTCTTCCGACAATAATATAATGACAATCTGGAAGTTCGTTGTTGTGTTTGTGTTTCACCAATCGCTCTGTATCAAAATTTGATATCATTGATTTTGCCATTTGTTGTTATATAATTTACACACAAAAAATTGTCAGATAACAGATAAATAATGAGCTATTATACAAAATTTGGAACAACATTAGGAGATTCGTCGGCTGTAAGTACAATAACAAACGGTAATGTTGATTTATCATGTTACCTAGAAAACAACTGGCGACACAATGACAGGAAACCTGTCTTTGTCAAATCAACGAGTACTAGGTTTAGAAACAGCGTATCCACCAATACATATCGCTAATACACAAGCTATTAGTTATGCACAACTTAAATCTGTGGACGACAACAAACTTGACAAGGCCGGAGGAATTTTAAGCGGTAACTTAGATATGTCAGGAAAAAAATAATAAATTTGGAGACCGGATATCCACCAACAAACTTAAATCAAACCCAAGCGGTAAGTTATTTGCAGTTAAAGTATGTGGATAATAACAAACTTGATCAAACCGGTGGAACAGTTACAGGTAATATTAACATGTCAGGTCGACGAGTGTTAGGTTTAGAAACTGTGTATCCGCCATCAGATTTAACACATGCGGTAAGTTATGCACAACTAAAATCAGTTGACGATAATAAACTTAACAAAGCCGGCGACACAATGACAGGTAACCTGTCTATGTCAAATTTAAAAATAAATGGATTACCAACAACCTCACCTCCAGCTAATGATACTGATGCTATTAGTTATGCTCAGTTAAATGTAGCGTTGAACCCATATTTGAGACAATCCAGCGGGGCAATGACAGGCAATCTAAATATGGGAAATAATAAAATAACTACGACATATGTTCCAGTGAATCATAATGATCTGACCAATAAAGCGTATGTTGGTAGTATATCTAGTGGTTTAAAACTAACCATAAACAATGTTGGGTATATTCCAACACTTTTTAAAGCAACTGACAACCGAGCTGGGTTTGAGGTAAGCGCATCATTGTATTATCCTGAAAATTATCCTTATTACGCTTTCTCTGATAAATATGAGTTGGCGACAAACGGAGCAATTGAAAATTTGTAGATCAAAATTAAATGTCCCACTGCAGTTGCTATTTTGGCAATTTCATTTGCGAGGTCGATTAAACCCTAGTGTTGGTCGAATTTATAATTGGCGGTTTGATGGATCAAACGATGATATCAACTGGACGACATTATATAACACAAATAACACGTATATTGCAACAACACAATATTTTACAATACCGATAGAAAAAACTGTTAACAAGTACTTGTATTTTCTACTTTATGTTGTTGCTGCTGAACATCCGTTTCCCGGATTGACAGCATTTCAAATATACACACTCGATGATCAAATTTAATCTAATGCTATAAAATAATGTCAGCAGAAGGGTCAAGACAATTTTTGGTGTTTATTGCGAGAGAATTTTATGATAATATTTTTAACCCTACCAGAAATGTTGGGGAAGATTCACTAGCGGCACGTGTAGTAAATACCAGAAAAAAAATTTTCAATTCCAATGATAAACTCTCCATTGTCAGAAGAAGAAAAAAATTTTGTTCGTGTTATGCATATGCGAGGACCACAACTGAAAAAAGCAATAGAAAACTATGATGTGATAAGCAGATACTGTCATTCTGATGATTGTCTAGAAGAGCAAAAACAAGTTGAAATCCTGCTAAAACAAATATTGCTCGAGCTTGATTTTGGAGATTTAGATTTGATAATAAAATCGAACTTAATAAAAGGACGAGCTTACGGTGAAAGTGATAATATACAAAAAGCAAAATAAACGATAGCCATGATGATCTCAGCAGACTAGTGGGATCTGTGATAATAGGAATAAAAAGAAACAAGAAATTATACAATAGTTTTTCAAAACGAGAAATTTTTAAGTATCTCGGCATGTACTACCACGACAAAGAAACCCTAATTAAAATAGTTACTATAACACCGGATGCAAAGTTAATTATAAAAGCATACTTAAGCGCAATTATACCTATGACACGTAATAAAGACCCAGAATTTGATCCGATTATTGTTGATAGGTTTCTAAAGATAATCAAAAATTTTGACGATGAAATATAATGATCTTAGTGATATTGAGCGAGAATTTTTTTTTTATAGAAGTCTATCAAACACTATTGGTAGTAAAGTCTGATTCTTATTACGACATAGGTGAAGTAGATGATATTCCATTTCCATCGATCCAGCGCTCTAGACAATTGTCATTACGAAATTATTTCAATGAAGTCGAGAAAATATTCACCAAACAATGCGAAAAATTATTTCGTAAAGTATATCTTGCAATGATACCTGTTTATAATTTTCCCATAGTTGGACAAAACTCATTCCGAAAATTAATGCTAGCAAATTTTATAGTCGCATATGCAATTATCAGACAACATCTTGTTCTCAAAAATTTCACGTTAGATTAAATAAGCTTGGTATTAGGGTATATTGATGAAACAGAAAGCGATTACAGTAATTTGGTGAATGAAACAAATTTGTACGAATGTGAAGTAGGAGATATTTTTGATTCATATACTTGGTTAAAGAAAAATGAGGTACTAACAGATAAACGATATGATGATACTGCGTCAGATGTTTATAACAAGTACAGAGATTTTTTAGCTGACAGTAATAAGTTACGTGAGTTTCTTGATTCGATTGTTGGTATCAGAACTTTTGTTTTTGTATAAAAAATTGTATAATGAAAAACAGATCATCGATTTCAATCATATTTCAGAAAATATCCCAAAACAAGATGTTGATGCACTAATGCAATATTATAAATTTTATCATAAAAACCTTTGGTGTGTAAAACAATATTATAAGTATTACAGTAGAATACTTCGAGTAATAACATATTTGCCATTGCTAATGACCAGCTCTGGTATAATTTCGAGTGGCGCAACGTTAAATCCGTTCCTGTTAATAATATCAGGTTTTTGGTATTTCTCTTTCAACAGCTTGTAAGAAAATTATGCCCGACTTGAAACAAAAACAAATTCTTGTAAAACAGCTAGTATCACTTATAAAAAATTACTTGATCAAATACGATCTTATTTGCGGAGCGTAAAATATAATATGGACGATTTAATACGTGAGTTTCGTATTATTGACAGTATGTTAACATATATCCTACCAATGAGAGTTACCAGATATGAAAATAATTATCATTAAAATGTGGTTATAATACGACAACCTTGAGCCTTCCTTGGAATGCAAAAATACTAGTCATCACCACTCTATACTAAATTCAAGAAATTTTTTCACACCTACCTTGCTTATACTCCAGTGAATATATCAACAGAATGACTGCAAAGAAGAATCTGGCTGCCTTTTATAGTGTTATAACACCCACACAAATTTTCCTGGGATTTTCCATTACGTAATCGCTTGGATTTCCATTACAGTTGGAGATTTATATTACGTATTTTTTTCTATACAGTTGGTGCTTTCTGTTACAGTTTGGGATTTCCATTACGTAATCGCTTGGGATTTACAAACGTATACATGATCTCTATGTATATCGTCCAGCTGTCGCCGCATGTATTCCCAACTGAAAGTATATATGTCAGACTGAAATATATTGATTCAATTGTAATTGTTACCTTATAGACAGAAACGTGTGAATTCTTACCAGGATAAATGCGATATATACTGACATTGAAAGGTAAGATTTTATTTGTAATCTAATGTCTGTTATAGTAGTAAAAGAAAATGAAACCCTTCTTCGACAAATATACTTTTTTGTCATTTTATTCTGAGCTACAGGTTGGTGAACGTTAGGGGGAAGGGGGTTTGGTGAATAAAATGTCAGTTTATAAGTGTTTTGGAGGAAAATGGAGGTCTTTAATCTAGAAACCTGGTCTTCTTCTACTACTTACTCATAACCGATTACTACTTTGTTCTAAAAGACAATTCATTTTGCTGTGGCTCAATGATAAGCCAGTTATTTTATTTTTTTTAAAAAATAAATCATAACAAACTACACCGGGCCCTACTATTTTTTTTACCCCAGGAACATTGCAGTGTCCGAGCCGGTCATAGCTTTTGTAATATTTAATAGAAGGTTGTTTGTTTTAAAAAAGACCATCAGAAAGTCGGGAGGGGGTGGGAGATCTGTCCGCCGCCAGCGTGATTTTGTTTTATAGAAGGTTCGCTTTTTAAAATAGACCGTTAGAAACTCAAAGGTTGGTGTCGGTCCTACTGCTAGACACAAGACCATGATGGGTTGTGTTAAGTACATACACACTGTCTACCAACACTATCAGTAATACCACAATGTATGCCTGTAGGGCAGTATCACAGAAATATATTTGCAGGCTAAAGATGGCTTCTTTTTTATACAGACGTGGATACAAGGTTGTCTGTCTCGGCATTATCGGTAACTCCTGACCGGGTCGGTCATCGCTTCATAACACACTACACTGGGGCCTACTATTTCTTTTACATCGGGAACTTTGCAGGGTCAGGGCCGGCCATAGCTTCATGTAATATTTGATAGAAGGTTCGTTTTTTAAAACAAACCATTAGAAAGTCAAGGGGTGGGGTCGGTCCGCTGCCAGCGTGATGTTTTGAAAGAAGGTTCGGTTTTTTTTTTTTTTTAAAAAAAAAAAACAGACAGCTAGAAAGTCAAAAGTGAAGGTTGGTCCGCCCTCCCTGCTGCTGGTCTTGCGAAAGTAAATTATAGGAAGATGCCTCGCTGATACCACAGAGAGAGAGAGAGAGAGAGAGAGAGAGAGAGAGAGAGAGAGAGAGAGTTACTCGAGATATTCATATTTGCAGCAATATCATGTATAGCGATGCAAAACCTTGATTCATTTGTTGATAACTAAAAGTATATGTGAAAAGATACTTTTTAAAAAGTCCAATCAGCTGATAATATTTATGGGTAAAACATTATGTGTTGAGGGTGTGTAATACATTAAGTGTATTCTTCATTTATGTGCAGATCCTTGTGTTCTTGTCTACAATATGCGCATTTTCAAAGGACATTGGGAAATGTTGCTTGTGAGGATTAAAGGAACATTACAAAGTTTAATAATGTATGGTTATTTTATAGTTTAGCAATATTAAAAGTCTCCAATATAGTTCATGTAAAATACCAAAAATTAATGGAGTACATTAGCTGGATAAAATATTGTATTCTAGGAAATATGTTATTTTCACTGACTTAAAACTTAAGTACAATTTATCAGAAAAAAAATATGGAGCCAGTTTAAACACCAAAACAGGTTTTACCATGTCTATATTTATGCAATAGCCTGTAGCAAATTCAGCTTGTTCAATGACCATGGTTATCTTGTTTCTATAACATTGCTCTATGTCATTATAAGCGTCAAAATATTTATCTGTTTGCCATCTTAATTTTTCCTTGCATGACACAAACAGTTCCTTTTAGTACAAATGAAGTAAATACGAACATTTATTAATAAAAAAAAACGTTACATCATTATTTGTATTCACTGAACCCGAAACAGTATGAAATTTCTTCATTTAACATTGTCCTTAATGAACATAATTTTCTTTTTTGTACTAAATTCGCACACATTATATATATATATATATATACTATATATATATATATACTCACTATATATATATAGAGAGAGAGAGAGAGAGAGAGAGAGAGATGCATGGGGGGCCGTACATAATAATCTATATTGCCTTTATGTGTCCTGTTTAGTTTTCCAGATACAAAGTGACATCTACATATTTTCATGTAAGAGTCGATGTTTTTCAATATCCGATCATAACTGTATGAGGCATGGATGAAGTTATTATCTCTACCCTTTCGGTGGTTACACCCGTACACTGTGCAATTATTGTGCTCGCCCATAACATTCAACCTGAATAATTAGATAATTCAATAGTTTTGACTTGACCTGTTCACCGATGCGTTAAATCAATAACAACAGTGACTCAACTCGCCACCCCCCACCCCCCCACCCCCCACCCCGTTTGTCTCGTACAAGCCAATTCAATAACACTGCATCTCGCGGCATCAGCGCATGCCCAGAACCATGTGAAAGGACTCGATTGGAATCAAATGTTCAGCATTTCTATCACTCAAAATAAAAATAGAATCGGAAGTTCATTGTCCTTTCACGGTTCTAAAAATACATTCTAAGCATAAAAAAGCATACCTTGTGATTTCCGGTGAATTTCCAAGTTCTAAAGACAATAATGTGACGTAGTTTGTAAATGTAAAATGTGAAATTCCATCTAAGGTGTGTATAAGAAATTTAGCAACCTTGATCATTACGTGCTTGTAGATCAGACAGACGTACAGAGAAGACTTACATTGCTTTTTGACAGTATTTTTAGAATTTCGTCGTTCAAGCTCTTTTTTTCTAAGACAAAAACGAAAGTAAGTTGTTTTCTCTTTCTAATTTTATTATCGTAAGTCAGCTGATTGATCTCTTGATTGAGCCATTTTCACTTCAATCTAAAAATGTCACCATTATTCTTACATTATCATTCAACGTATACAATATTGCATCGTGTTTGTATGTTTGTATGCAAAACAAAACAAACAACAACATAATAAACACACCCCCTCACCCACCTACAAAACAACAGCATTTCCTTCCCTTATCAGTTTCTTTGTAAATGTGTGGTTATTGGACTGTTAATAAGTGTTTGTAATTCTATGATAACATACCATCCTAACTCCTATCACCATTTGCTTGTTTGCATTTATGTATTATTGGACGATAAATGGTTGTGTTAGCGATCCTGACCTAAGGCCCCTTTCCTTCATTTATGTTATTTGTAAAGGTAGGTTGTGAATGGTAAAGGTGAATATTCGATTGCACTGACAGGGAGAGTTGTTATACTCCTTTTTATCTCGTTATTTCTAATGGTGTGCGTTGGATTGTAAATAGATATGTTAGTGACCATCACGTAACTCCGCTTTGACTTGTCTTTTTTGTTTGTTTGGGCGTTTATCTTGAAGAACGTATATTTGTGATCATTACCTATCCTCTACGTCCCGAGTCCGTTCGTTTGTAAAGGGTTCATTTAGAATGGTATAGTAAATGACCATATTTTTCCATAATGTTAAATTCCCATAGATGACCATAGTGTCATCCGTAATGTTAAAATCCCATATAACAAAACATTGTCCCAAATTTTGTGGTAATTTAATTCTCATTGGGGTCATTGAAGTTCCCTGTACTACTCATCAAACGTAATTTCTCCACTCAAGTGGGACGCAGTTCGAATTGAGTATGTAAGAGTTGCATACATACATACATACATACATACATACATACATACATACATACATACATACATACATACATTCATGCATACACTGAAGAACAGATACAAAAGTAGCACAACATACATAAATGTCAGCATGATTGTACATCGATTTGCTTCGTTTAGATACAAATTTGAAATTGGCTTTAGATGCTTTTAGTCAATACAGATTAGGAAATGCAAATACATTTTAGGTCAGAAGTCAGACATATTGTTTCTTTTCAACGTTAATAATGTATAAAGAAGAACATCCCTGATAACCGTAAGTGTAAAACGAGTTCAGTCTTAGGCATAATATGTGTTTTATTTCTTCAGCAAGTTGCATTAAAAAGATTTCTGCTTTTTCCAAAATGTTTTGGAAAGTGATTGGACATTTATATACTAGTCTATGATTTGTCATTGTAAGACATCGAAGCATTGTACAAGAAAAATATTCTTATCTCATCTTGATAGTTTCTTTCCAGGAAAAATCGATTTACAAGCAAAACCTCTTCATTTGCCATCAGATAGATTGTTCCAAATACCTACAAAATGCCAGGTAAATCTCTCTCTCTCTCTCTCTCTCTCTCTCTCTCTCTCTCTCTCTCTCTCTCACACACACACACACACACACACACACACACACACACACGCGCGCGCGCGCGCGCTTGCTTTGTCGATCCTATAAGAAAGAATTTATAAGCATGTGTATATGTGAATGTGTTAAGAATGTCTAACAGACAAAAATAATAATTAGAAACGAGTCTTTGCAAAACAAATTTCAAAGTAAAAGACCTTGAATTCGAATTTTTTTCAGTTACTCTGTATCATCACACATCATGGGATGGGTTGACAGGAATAATGAGTGACGGTAAAATAAGAGAGTCTCGTGTTGGAGGCAAGGATGCAAGATTTGAGAAAGGCGTTTATTGACGTCACTTGCCCTGAAATATCAGAAGAAGTGGTGGCTCAAAACAACTTTGACAACGCAGCTGCCGCTATGCTTAAAGAAGGAAGGGGCAAAGTCATCCTAGAAATTACTGTACCAGAAACAAATGTCAGTAGGGCAGAGTGCAAGAGAGATATCTTTATTCATTTAGGGGACATACCAAAAAGTGCAATCACCTTTGTATACAGAAGAAGTAATAATGGAAAAATTATCAAATGTAAAGTACTATCTGAATTCCAATCACAAGTTTCAAGGATCAAAACTGCAGTTGCAGTATTTGCATGTATATTTATTTTAGGAATGTTAGCTATTGGAAATACTGACTAATTACAACAGTGAGTATATATACTTAATATATATATATATATACATATATATATATATATATATATATATATATATATATATATATATATATACTATATATATATATATATAGACTTTACATAGTTTTATCGGTGCATATACTGCTCTCCAGTAATATGCAATACAGACTTAATGTATTTAATACATCAGAAGCTGTCCTAATAACTATATTAGTAATTCATCCACTTGAACTATAGTTTCACTAGTTATAAATATACATATATGTCAATGATGCTCCACTTTTAAATGCAAAATTATCTTAATATAATCCCTGTTCAAAGTCAGATGTATTCTACGGATTAATATCAGTGTATACCAAACCTATCAAGGAATACAATCAGATACCATTGTTAATGGAAGCCAGATCCTTTCAATCCTCTCCACACATAACGCATTATGTCCTACTTTAAAACATACAATCTATTATATTTGCCTTTTTCTTTCTCCTAACAATTTGTTGTCATTACTTTTATAACATTTTCATTCATCACTTAGTTTCATCTCTCTGCATTGCTTCGACGGTCGTTCTCTCTCTCTCTCTCTCTCTCTCTCTCTCTCTCTCTCTCTCTCTCTCTCTCTCTCTCTCAGACTTTTAATTAATCAAGTAGGTTGAAAAATTATAACTCGATTCAAGCATGGGTCAAACCCGTGCCACGAATGCATATATATATATATATATATATATATATATATATATATATAGATATAGATATAGATATATACTACAAATCAAACGGGAAATACCAGATTTTCCATATTGCACAGGATCATAAAAATCGTGTCGATCCAAAAATATTGTGTATATATAAGAAACGACAAAGGAGGTGCACAAATGTTGTGAAACCGGTACAACGGATTTTTTTCTCCAAAGAACACAAAGCTACAAAGGACGATTATACAAACGAAACAAGAAGAAAACACAGCAAACGTAATTCCTGTACTGCTGGTTCTGTAGAAATGGTCTTTCGTTTACATCGCATTCTGCGAAGGAACTCTTCAATGTCCAGTAATAGGTCACATCTCTCGTAAATGTTTGGTCGGGGACAGAAGTTTTAGACCTCTTGAAAGCAACGTAATTTTCTGCCTCTGTCATTGAGCCTCAGAAAGATTTACAGTTGTGCAAGGATCAGTTGTAAAACATTTGTTCTTATATTTATTTATTTTTTTAGATAGTTTTTTTTAGTTTTTGTCGTGTTTTATTTCATTTTTGTATGGAACGTTGTGTATGAATTAGTTATGGACGAGGTACTGGTACATAGGTATTTTGAAACTTTCTTTCTCTTCCTTTCCTTAGCTGATAGTCTTCATTTATCTTGGTGTCTCATTCATTGATTCAATTGTTAACAAGAAAGAGATGATTGTTTATTTGTAAGTTTTACACTTATATGCAGTTTTTTTTTTTTTTAACAAAGTACTATTGATTTAAGATATCTGCAGTATTTTAGTTAATTCATTTATACCTCTTGTGTTGCTTTATTCCATTCCGTATAAACTGTTTAGAGACATACCCTATTCTTTGTAATTTTATCTTAAGACCCTTTAATCACACTGTTTTTGTGTTGTGGAAGTACATCTATGTTCATTGTGATGGTGCAATTGGAAAAAAATGAGTTTGTTTCGTTGCGCAGTCTTAAATACATGTCCCCATGATGTAATACTTCTATGAAGAATGCGTTTGAGGAACAAACAAAATTAAACCAAAGCTCGTTTATATAAATATCGCCAGCCAAGCACCCAATAGATTCTGTAACTTAATTACGTTTACCTATTTTTTTGGTGTGGTTGATAAAAGAATACAAGTTAGTTAAATAATACAATTTAGGCAAAGGGAGGTAATAGAGATACATATACGAGCCAGTGGATCAATACATGCTTGCAATTCTGTTTTCACCTGTTAGGACCACATTCATAAAAATGGTGGTTGTTGTTGTATGAGATTGCTGCCTCTGTTGATGTTTGTGTGTTAATTTCGTTTATTATTGGTCAGTGGGTTACTAACAGGAAGAAGTATATATATATATATATATATATATATATATATATATATATATATATATATATATATATATATATATATATATATATATATATATAAGTAGTATATGGGGTTACCGTAGCGTCAATGGGAATTAGCATTACAGACCCCCCCTGGGCCAGTATAGCGTCAAGAAATAAAATCTCACCCTGGGCCTGTATAGCGTCAATGGAAAATTAGGTAGAGGGACTAGAACACCCTGGGCCTGTATAGCGTCAATGGAAAATGGAGTAGAGGGACTAGAACACCCTGGGCCTGTATAGCGTCAATGGAAATTTTTGTAGAGCGGCGACTAGGAGACTGGGGGTTTGTAGAGCGATAAGCGACAGGTGGCATGACGTCATACTGGTAACAATGTAGCAAAAAGAGAAGTACTGTGACGTCAGGCTACCTGAGAGAGGACTATAGACAAACACGAATCAAGAGCGTTCGTGTTTTTTAGTAGAGGTAGGGTTTTATATATATATTCGTTTAGGGTGGAGACCAAATGAAAATTAAGATCTTTTCGAGGCATTGGAAGTGGCCCTGAAAAGGGCCTTTGGGTTCTTCTTCTTTTATCTTCTCCAGTTCTTCCACCATGTCCTGACTTTTTGAATAATTCCTTTCTTCTTTTCTTCTTCGGGCATCCAGTCAGGATGTCCGAGAGCTCTGAATTTTTGTTGGATTTTCATCCAGTTCTGATTTAGTTTTTCAAACTCTTCTTTCTTTTTTTGGTTTTCTTTGTCCTTTCTTTCTTTCTTCCACGTTTCCTTGATCTTCTTTACTTCTTCTTCCAGTACTTTTCTCATTAGGTCTTCCGCTTTCTTGATATTGTCTAAGCCTTTTTTGACAAAAGGCCATTCTGTTAAAGAGAAGATACCTTCCAAAAAAGATTCCAATTCAACTACACTATCCAAAATCTCCTTCAAGGTTCCTACTCTCACATATTTTGGATAGTTGAAACCTCTCAACTTATCCGCTTCTTCCATTATTATCATTTGCAAATGATAACTTGCTGCTTTGAGTCTCGCCATAAAGTCTAGGCTGACTTCAAACCTCCACTCCTTTTGAAGTTTTTCCACTACATAGACTGCATCTACCATCCAGCACCAGCTATCTCTTAACTTGTTGATTAAATCCATTTTCTGTTCCTTTTTATTCTGTGTAGAATGGTGCGAATGACGAACGCTATGCTTTTATATACTTCAAGCACGGACGTGAAGGAAAACATGCCTTACACTCACTTCACATATGATATACTATCCTCACCAACGAACGAGCAAGCATAAAACACACACACAATATACTATCCTCACCAACGAACGAGCAAGCATAAAACACACACCATACTATCCTCACCAACGAACGAGCAAGCATAAAACACACAATATACTATCCACACCAACGAACGAGCAAGCATAAAACACACACTATACTATCCTCACCAACGAACGAGCAAGCATAAAACACACACTATACTATCCTCACCAACGAACGAGCAAGCATAAAACACACACTATACTATTCTCACCAACGAACGAGCAAGCATAAAACACACACTATACTATCCTCACCAACGAACGAGCAAGCATAAAACACACAAACATACCATCCACACAATCGGGATGAGAAAAAAACATATTATATACTATCCTCACCAACGAACGAGCAAGCATAAAACACACCATATACTATCCTCACCAACGAACGAGCAAG